>WAAD01001851.1:308191-322952 GCA_013389945.1 Fregata magnificens
AAAGCCCCAAACCCCAGCACCCCCCAACCTTCTGCCCCCAAACCTAAGCCATAGGTTTCCACATTTCAGGATCAGTTGCATTAAAAAATTTGGTAACTGCTCCACAAACACAGTAACTACGTTCAAATACCCTTACTATGCTTGCAAATGTTTATTTTATGATCACCCACCTGTTTCAGTGAGGTTCGTTACAGAGTAAGGTGCCACTCAACATGCATAGAGTAGCAGCGTAAACCCAATATTTGCTTAGACTTTACACCAGGGCTTAAGCCTGCAAATGTTTTATTCATGTCACTCTCAAGTTGTGTTCAGATAAATGACTGGTGGATTTGTAACCATCCATTACATGGAAATTTCCTTCTCTAGAAAGCTGTCATTTAAACCACCAGGAGATGGGAAGAGTAAGGGCAGCACGACGGGGGACTTGATCTTTCTGTATCTTAGACAGGGAGATCTCAAGTCACGCACGCTTCAGGAACAGAGTCAGCCAATTACCCCCAAACATGGACGCATGCCTAATAATATCACCATTGCAGCTCTGGGTATACCCAGAATTTTTGTTTTACTAATCTGTGGAAAAAACAACCAGTCATAGCAGGCAGGCCTTCTGTGCCAGCTTGACATTTATTTAACCGGGGGGGTGGGGGGGAGAAAAAAAGAGTTTTCACAACTTGTCTGTGGCCGGCCTGCCTGCTGAATTGATCTTCAGTTCTATGGCTGTCCATTCAGCGCCTTTTATATTTGTAAGCAGCAAGGAACGGCTTGTCAGCAGATCACTAGCTGCGTGACTCAAGGTGCTGGTTTTGGCTGGGGTAGACTTAATTCTCTTTATAGTAGCTAGTATGGGGCTGCGTTTTGGATTTGTGCTGAAAACAGTGTTGATAATGCAGAGATGTTTTAGTTGTTGCTGGGTAGTGCTTGCACTAGCCAAGGACTTTTCTAGCCTCCCATGCTCTGCCAGGTGCACAAGAAGCTGGAAGGGGAGGGGACACAGCTAAAATTGTTGATCCAAACTGGCCAAAGGGCTATTCCATACCATATGATGTATATTACGTCATATTACATCAGTATATTAATGGTAGGGAGCTGACCGGGGGGGATCACTGCTCGGGGACTGGCTGGGCATCGGTCGGTGAGTGGGTGTATCACCTGGGGTTTTTTTGTGGTTTTTTTTTTTGTTTTCTTTCTCTCTCTCATTGTTTTCTTTCTCTCTCTCATTGTTTTCCTTTTCATTACAATATTATTATTATTATTAATAATACTATTATTATTTCTATTATTTTACTTTAGTTATTAAACTGTTCTTATCTCAACCCCCGAGTTTTCTTGCTTTTGCCCTTCCGATTCTCTCCCCCATCCCACTGGGGGGTGGGGAGGTGAGTGAGCGGCTGCGTGGTGTTTAGCTGCCTGCCAGGTTAGACAACACTCAGTGGTGGCTAGTAACAGTGAACACACTGAACAGGACTTCTCCTGTGAAAGTTTCCTTAAAACACGGAACTCAGCCCAGGATGAACTCTCCATAAAACTCGCTTGTAGAGAAAACAGATACTCCGTGTAAGGAAGGCTGTGAAAAGCTCATTAGCTAAGCCAAGCACAGCATCAGCGCTTGCAGGCGTTCACTGCTGTCTCTCCAGCCGCTTTCTAATCATCGAGGCTTCACACATTTGCACGTAGGAAGCCCATTTAAATTCCACTGAGAGCCAGGCCAGGAACCAGCTATCAAAACCTGACTACGAAGCTCTCTCACTTTACAGGCAGCACTTACTTTTTCGACAATATAAACACAAGATTAAGGAAGATAAGTGTTACAGGTGAATCTGGGCCCTGACCCAACAGACTGCTCGCTCAGGTCATTAAGCAGGGCAGGGGCATCTTAAGAGTAACATTTTCTAATCCGAACATTTCAGGAGTTCTTAGAGACTACTGTACTTAATGCCCCAGCTCCATCCCCAGCACTGGGAAACCTTTAAATGGGAAGTTCACCAAGCAGTGCAAAAAACCGGTGAACATTGCAGTTCCCTGAGCCGTTCACCGAGATTACATAAGCGATCTGCATTGAGTGAGAACTACAACCCTTGGGAGCAATTTCCAACAGCGCAAATGAAAGCACACCGAGTTCTTTATGTCCAGAAACTGTCACTGTTTGCGATAGTATTTAGAGCACATCTTGATGCTGACTCACAGATGCCAAGCATATTCCATCACCTTTCGGTGGTTCTGTTCAGTCAGCTAGAAAGTTCAGCATCTGGTTCCCATTCGGGAGTTTATTTATATAGAACACCTACTTGTATTCTACTCGCAGGGAGATGAACTGTAAAGACACAAAGGACTGATGACTAAATGGAGCATTAATGCGGACACAGAACACCACATTCAGCTATATATACATAGGACCAGGGGAAAAAAAAGATACAGCCAGGTTGAGAGGATTACTCTAGTGTTTCAAGTTATGTTTTTTTGGGAGCCAGAATACCTAGGTTGTTAAATTATCCAGGACAGTCACAGTGAAGATATAGCACTTATTCATTAAATCAGTTGGAAGTTTTTAAGGTGGCCTTCCAAGTTTCTATCTTGTTTGCTGAATTGTTTTAATGGATAAGTGTTTGAAATGCTCTGGTATTAGCACACACTTGAAAAGGGGCAGCGAGCGAGCTGACTGGAAAAGCGAAGCTGTGCTATTGTCTCTGGTTCTCACTGAAAGACCAGAGTTTCACAAAAAGACTTTTATTAACAGCCAACACTCATAATGCTCAAGTACAAACCCCACTCGGTAGGGAGCTATGTTTTCTGGTTCTCACCACTGTGTCTTGAAAAATACAAAACGAGGTAGGTTCCGGTCCATCAGTGTATTCTTTGGTATAATAGGCTATACAAAACAGACTGTGCAATATTATACCTTAAAAAAAAAAAATAGAATGGTAAAAATTACCCTTTGGTATCCTTCATTTTCCTATGCTCAAAACCTCTCCTCCCTGACAATTTGTATTTAATATTTGATTTTGCTAGAGACTATTAAATTTGCGGGCTAGTGCTTTGTGTCACATGAAAGTATGGAATCCCATCCTTCAGACCGTGCTGCAAGAGCCTCTGTTCTTGCCGTCTCTTTCTGACATTGTTTCAGACTGGATCCTGCAAATCCCAGCTCTCAGGCCAACCTACATTTCATCCTCTCTCACATCAAAGCTATGCTCCAGAGCGTAGGTCTGTTACGCTTTGCATGTTTGTAACTGGAAGTAGGCTGATTTCAAGTGTGCACCTTGGAACAGANGGAGATGACAAAATTCCACAAATGAAAAAAGACAGGAATTGACTAAGACAGCTAAAAATGTGGTTTTTTTTTCCCCCTCTAGATGGCTGGAAACCAACTACATTTCACAGTACTAACTAAGCTCAATGTGCATGCCATATTTGATGAACATTTAAACTTAATTTACTATTTTTCCCTCCAGTAGAGCAAGAACAAAAAGGAAGAAAGGATTTTCCTATTATAGAACATTACCGAAATGCTACTTTTTAACCATTAACATTGATTCATTGTCCCTTTTATAAAAGCAAATTTTTGATTAACTGAGATTCTGAGAGGTTGCTTTACTTCATATACAGAAATACATGTGAGAAAGGGAACTCTTCCTTAAAAAGCATTCAAGACATGTTAGTTAAGCCAGAAATGCCCAGAGGAAGTGGAATTTATAGGAGTCCTTCTCCCTTTTTGAAAGGGACAGTGACCATGAGCACCGGCAATGGCAGGGGCTGGGATGCAGCCCCAGGTTCAGAAAGCTCTGACCTGAGATCGGGGATACGCCAAATACAGAAGACCCACATCCACACAGGACTCACTGTTGAATCAGACCCAGACATACACACAGTCCCTAAAACTGAAGAGCATTGGAATAATCTAGGATAAACTCAAATGAAAAGCTGATCTGCACTGAACTTACAAATTCCTTTCAGCCTGGCTTGAAACATCAAAAGGGAAATATAATGTACTTTAGATTAAAAAAAAAATAAATAAAAAAAAAAATCTAAATTTTGATGGCATAAACCAGCTACCAGCTTCTTCGTGGGAGAGAACTCAAAGCAAAGGCCAGATCAGCTTTTGGACAATAGCATGCAAATGTTCATTTGATTGGTTTACATTTAGCACAAGCCTCCCACACAACCCTCCCTTCCCCGAGATCTTTGACATTTGTGCCTGTACAAAGATCTCCATTTGAGGGATCTATTCTCTATACGAGTTATAAATCATCTTTCTGAAAAAGTCTGCTCATTATAGAGAAATATAATAGTGGGAGAAATGTGTTCTGATTTAAAGTTCTCATTTCTATTCCAAGGCATTTCTTTAGCCTCTCTCTTTCCAGCTGTAGGATTGCTTCTGAATACAATTTTTCTCTTTGGTAGCCAGAGTTTATATCTGTAAATGCTGTCTTTTTACACCATGCTCTTCCCTCTTCTCCAGATAACTGATGCTCCTAGTTTCAGAAGTTCCATTTGGCAATTGCTGGACCAGTAGTACCTGCTGGTGTCCGGAGCAAGTGCCTGCAGGGGAACCCACTCGGCCCAACTGCTGATCGTTACCCTAGGAGGAAACCTGCACCCCCTCGCCATAAGGCTCTGTGGAGCTCAAGGCTTATTACATGCAAACCGTGCTGTGCTATAGGGGCAGAGCGACCCTGCCCGTGGGACTGGCCCACGGAGCCACGCAGACCACACGGCCACGGTCCTGCGGCACAAGCAGAAACAACGCCGAAGGGGCACAGAAAGTCACACTAGGAGGGAGGGACTGTTTCCCTGGTTTCCTTAAAGCTTCTCTTATCACATTTTTAATATTCAAAACTGACTGAGAGGGATTAGTATCGCCTTAGAGAGAAACTGAAAGAGGCATATGAAAAAAAATGGTTGCGCAAACTGGGTTAGTCAGGTGAGCAGAATCAGAACTAACCACTCAGAACTGTGCTGAGCAAACTTCCTCCAAACCACAAGCCCTGAACTTAATTAGATCGGTCCTTCCCCAACCAGAGTTTTTCTACTGACTTATTTTTAAAATAATTAAAATAATTAGCTCATAACTTACGGATGTAATGGACACTTCTGGTATCTGCTGCACTTTCAAGCAGAACACATTTTAGGGCTCCAGGTGTTTATTAGTCAGGGAGAAATACTGGACAGTGTGGTGCTTTATGTAGTCTTGCCTGCTTCTCTAGCACGCAGCACTGGGCGCAGTAAGAGGCAGATCGTCAGACTGACGGGATCGTTGGTCCACTCTGGTTTTCAATTGCTATCTTTTTATAAACAGGGCCAGATTTTAACAGAATCGCCCTTTTAATTAGCACAATTAGCTCCACTAAACCCTTTTTTTTTTTTTCAGTCTAATCAAGTAACAAGACAAAGAAGAACATCATATGGTGGTTTCCTGTGCAATAACAGCAATAAAAATAGAGAACAATGAAATGAATAGTTCACACCCCATGAAGCAATGTAACAACCCAGTCTGTTAATTAAGGCATTTTTCTTCAGCATCTATCCCTTTCACTTCTGAATTATTTCTTTTCCTTCAAGAGACGCAACTCAAAACCTCTCCATTTACATTATTAACCAAAATTGCTCTGCCACCAGACATAGTTTTTGCCTGAGCATTTAGATTAAAAACGCATGCTGTACGCTATCAGAAAGGCAATGCTCTGGTTTGAAGTCCCTGCTATCACCCAGGACCCTTACTGTTTAGATTGTTGATCCTATTTTGGATTTACCTGAAAAGATTCCTCTCTCTAACTGTGAGGAACCCAAACAGGTTATGAGCTGGGGTTTGCCTTTTAGAGTTGCACCAGTTCTGCAGGTGTAAGAAAAGAGCATTCCTGATGTTCCTGGCTGTTCAGATGAGCACTACTAACACAAACAGGAAATTTATGCCATACCTGGCTTGTAAGTCTGTGCCCTAGAAACATTTGGGAAAAAACAAAAAAAAAAACCCAAAGACAAATTCTCCAAAGGACTGTTTCATACAAGAAGCTGAGATTTCTTTTAGTCTATGCTTAAGAGTCCCTGGGAAAACAGCTTCCAATTCTTTTCTTTCAGCAATACACTCTTTTTGGAGAGTGGTTATTACAAGACAGCTTAGCATCTAAACAAAGGGAACTCGATTTCAATGAAGGCAAAATGTAACATACCATGGGCAGTTTTATTTTCCTTCCTAGAACCACACAGTTGTTTCAGTGAAGGAAAATGAAGGAGAAAGTTATAGGAAAAAAAAGAATTAATTCCACTCCCATTACAGGCCTTCCTTACCAGAGAAGCGTAACAGTATTCAAACAACTGGGGAGTCGAAGGAAGGCGGACTGTTGTCGTCACACCAAACAAGCAAGGGTTACTGATCCCTTGGCTCAACAGGCTTCAGCTGGAGGGTGGGCTCTGCCCCATGCAGCAGCACCTCTCACCCACCCCGTTCCCACCATGTCCCACCTGGCCCCAGGACTGCCTAAGGCAGGAGCTGCCAACAGAGGCGGTTAAGAGCAAAGATTCACCTCGTGCTCCAGGGCTACATTTCTATTTAAATGCTGCTCACAATCAGGCAGGCAGAAGGTTTCCAACAACAGCCTCTATTATGCACAATGACTACTGTTAAAATACTGCTTGCTAACAGTTAGAGTGTTAATCATGACTTCATTAATGCATTTTTTTCCTGTATACGATAAAATTATGGGAACTGGAATAAGAGATGGAACATGACTAAATTTTTAAATAAATCCATGGTGGTTCACTTCAAGGAAAGACTGAAACCTGTTGATGACTTGCAACTCCATGCTGTGGACAGGGAATAAACTGTAAATTTATGAATAACTATATAGTAACTGAGAAGAAAAAAGTTAGCTGTTTTTATCTCTGTAACCAAAGACCTAGTGATAGATATAATCTACCTTTTGATTTGCTCTGACCTTGAAACCTGCCTTCTTAGGAACATTGCAAGTCGTTTTTTAGTAAACTGAGGTTGCAATTAAAAAAAATAGAACAAAGTATTATTGCGTGCAGTACAGAATGTTTTCTCAAACAATTCAAATATTTATTTTAAAAAATGAACTGCACTTTGGCTACTTGTTACATCAGCTCATTAGTCATCACATCACATTCACTTAATTACCAATTGTTCATTTTCAACAGTTAAGTTTGAATTAATTATCAGAATTCTCATTAAACTGTGTCTGCTGCATCAGACATCACATTAGAGACGACATAGCAGCAGGAATGAGCCTCTCACTGGATCCTAGCAGACAAGCTTTGGCAGGCCTTTCCCTTTGCAGCACGGGGTGGGGGAAAGGCGAGTCGGAAGCTCTGTAATATAAAGTAGATCATTTCATAGTTTCAAATAATTGTAGATTTTCTGTTGCACTTGTAAACCTCTTACATCCTAACCTGCAGGAAACAATTTATTTCTCACTGCAAAACAGGATTTTGAGGTCTGTGGAGCAAGACGATAATATTTCAACAAAAGGTCTTAAAACAAGTGCAAGACAGTCACAAGTGATAAAGTAAATAGTTATTTATGTATTTATTGTTATAAAGTTACCAATATATAGAAGGGTTCCAGCTACTAGAGATGCTTGGATATTTTCCTCTAATTTTTTTTTAAACTTCTGAGAAATTTTCAGATAGAAACAGTTAGCAAGGTAAAATCAGTTGCGATAAATTTCTAAGCTCAGTACAACTGCTAAATCAAAACTAAAGATGGCATAATGGGGCACAGACCTAATTTAAGTGACACATTTCAATTTTAAACAACACTGTGCAATTTAACTTAAAATATACTCTGATGACACAGCAGAAATATAAACCCAAAACATTTCGGTTAAGATTATGTGTCTTTGCACTGGTTTTTGTTTATTAATTTGTGAACATTTTCTGCCTCACTTCAGGAAGATGAAATTATCTCACCCTGTGATACTAACCCAGCTAGTCCCAAAGTAACTCCTAAGTGACAAGCGCTGCCCAAAACCTCCTCCCTTGTTCAAGGACACAAAACTGGAAAGAAAAAATGTTTTGGCAAGGTGAGTTGCTGAAACAGCTTGAGGCAGTGGTGGCTGTTCCACAGAACACAGTTGTATTCATTTCTGCTCCTTGCTAAATATACAGGAAAAATAAAGAACACTAACAGGACAGAGCAAATTAGTAGATAGAAACAAACAGACCTACCCCAGTCCTCTAAACACTCCATAGCTTCCCTTGGCAGTGCTTTTCAAATTAAATATACAGAACTCAGACAAGCAAGATAACAAGAAACATCACCACGCTAATAGACTTTGGTGTGGGGGAAAAAGGAGATAGGAGCAAAGGTTTAATTTGGATATTCTCAGTGTACAAACTTCAACAAATCAGTACTAGAAATACTGAGTAGGCTAGAGTAGGTTTACTTATGAATTATTAATCATTTAAATTGCTTATTAATATGCACACTGAAAGTATAACTTTTGCAAAGGTGTTTGCAAAAGAAAATAACCCCTCCCAAAGCGTAACCAAAAAGATTATTTTAACAACATCAAAAATGTTAAATGTAATGAATTCCAGTTGAAAGTCATCAGATTTTTAATTTAAAAGATCCAATATCAGTGGCAGATTAAAAAATAATGCAGGAAGCAATTTAAGACAGACATAAGGAACTACAGCCTCCGAAAAGATAATGGAAATTGAAGACCGAATTACTGAAACAGTTAATCCCATCTCAGAAGTCTAAACCCATGTAGCTTACAGCTTCATATCTCACGTATATGTAAAGAACTACAATATCCTCGTAATAAAACTTGTTTTGGTATAAACTCATCACATAACTTGAAGCACGGTCTCCAAATTTAGCCCGGTGAAGAATCTGAGAAGCGTGGACTATCATATCATTTGGCTTCCATAGAATAATATAGAAGGAAAACCCCAACGCCATCATATACATGAAAATAGGCCATATTTGTGGATCATTTGGGGATCCAACTCAGACTTAACTTTGATACCTACCACTAAAAACCAAAATTGGGGCGCTACTGTATATAATAGTGTCATATAAGTCAGTGTATACAACAAACTGCATGCAAACTCTAGACAAGTACCAGGAATTTAATGGCAGAATAAAACTGGACCTCACTGAGAAAGCAACAGCCAAGTCACAGGTGAAAGCAAGTAGAAACGGAAGCCAAGGATCTGAACTTTCAGGCCAGTGTTTTATTAAAGACAGTTTCGTTTCAGATCCGCTTTAGGTCAAATCCAGCCACCAATGTAACGTGTAAGATTAAAAACTCTGAAAAAACTGTCATCAAGTTGTCCTGGCCAAAGCTCAGCTCTGAATCTTCCTGCCATTTGGAAACGCTCTAAAGGAACGTTATAGTTTTGTGCTTAATTTATCTTTTCGATTTTAACGAGCTTTGATATGCACAAAAGCAAGCATATGTTTTTTTATAACAGCAACTGCGATAACTACAAATACAGCCTTTTGTCAATAAGCCAATTTAAATCATTGCATAAATACAGACTAATCGTTGGGTTTCATTTAACTTTGCACTTCTATTGAAATTAACTGCCCTGCCTCCTTCAAGGAGGCAGTTAACACCAATTTACACTGAAGGCTGCTGAGGAGACTTCATCATTCCTATAACAGGCTTGCCAGTGCTGCCAGAGTAAAACACCATCTTTTCATTCTGCAAACGTAAAAAAGCACAAAGAGTAATTTGGTCTGAGAAACAATTCTCCAAGACAGTCCGAGAATGTCTGGTTTGACAAAACATAATTTGTACCTGAAGGAGCAGAGGGCAAATAAATTTCCATCGAATATTTTTAAAAGAACAATTGAAGAAAGTAGAGTGCGACTTCACATTTATTTTTTTATGAAAAAACCAAACCAAAACAAACCCCCCCAAATCAAAGAAAAAAGTGCCCACCTAAAATAGAACAAAAAAATCCAACCCCAAAACAAAAGTACTGACCACAAACTAATCAGAATAAAGGTAAATTATCCACTGACTTCCAGGTTCCGTTTCGTTACTGGTTGTTCCTCTTTGAAATGTGTAGTTGGTGGCAGCAAATGTAACTCTCATCTTTCTAAAACCATTCCCATTCAACTACCTCTGTTCCACCAAAAAAATTGCATTAATATGGATCAAATGAAGAATCATGTGGTGCTAAAATCTGTACAGAAAGAAATTTCTAGCATTTAGATAGAATTGCTTTGTACTGCGCTGTGAGCTTCTTTGTACAAAGAGCTCATATAGAGCTTATAAAATTCTTCTGACATTCTCTACAATGTTAAAAAAAAGTTATGCCCATTTTAGAGGAAGATGAAGAGCAAACAAATGACTTATTCAAGTAAAGCACAGTGTTGGAAAGAGTCCAGCAGTCCAGGTTCTTGTCTCTCCTCTTACAGTCATGACCTCTTTGGAGACTTGTCAAAGAGAAGAAAAATCCTCATGCCTCTGAAAACATGGACGTTATCCGAGATTGAGTGAAAAGAGGTGTGGGAGGGAATCAGAGCTAGGGACATACTGAGACACAGCAAGAATAGATTAGAGGCAATAGTCCTGGTAGAGTAAATACACATTATCATACGTGTATATATGATAACACGTATCCTATGCACATGGCTGCTGAACCAGTGCAGGATGAGGAGTGGCATTTAAAAAGCAATAACCATGGTTTATGTGTGTGGGACTGTAGACGCCAGGCGGATTCTCCCTGAAAGACAACATTATCTAATGAAGACGTGGGATTTGGAAGACCGGGGTTCTAACTTCTCGGACTGTTTTTCAGCATCAAGATATACTTCTAAGCACGACATCATTTGGAAGGGATGTCTCTCAAAAGAGCACAACTCACCATTTTTGACTTTTCCATCACGCACCAGCTAAATTACATGGGAATAAACATGTTAGCCTGGGAATTTGAAAGGGTGAGCCACACAGATTTTAAAATCCAGTAGAATTAAGAGAAGGAAACATCATTATAAAAAATACTTGTGTTTAAATGCCTTGAAAGTGTCACTCAAAAATTAAGTCCCAAAAACTGGAATTCACACCGAGCACCTGAAATTGGTATTTCAACACTCTCAGATTATCTCAGTATTTTTTTCCTGCTAATCAATGGTGTTAACAAGGGCAAAGAAGAAAAGTAATTTTTGCTTTGTTGCCATAGAACCACATATTTCTGAGATCTACAGAAGTTCTTTTACAAGATGAGGTTCAAAAAACCATTAGAATATGTTTGACTGTCTTTCAACACTTCCCAGTTACTTTCTTGTTTTCCTTTCTTTCATAATCGCTTAAAATCAAGCAAACAAGCTCTATAAAATCAGTTCTTGAGATAAGCATGCATCAGTGATTTAATTCAGGTCAGACACAAAATCATTGATGCAAATGTTCACTTTCTAAGTCTTACAGATCTTGGGTACTGCAAGAGACAAACAGTCATGAAAACTATACTGACGATCCATCCCTATGAGTAGAGGAGATAGAGGCTGCAAACACATTGTAAAAAGTTTTGTCTGTCACTGCTTGCACCTTAGTCCTTATATTTTCCTTCCGACTTTGCCACTCCTGTGTCTATGCCGTGTATGCATACAGAAAAACAAATGGTTGTTTGGTTGTGTCTCATCTGTAATGGAAACAAACTGGATCTCTCTCACACTAGTGAAAACAACGAAGCCTTCACAGTCAGAGACCTGACTGCTTCTGTAACAAACGTACTGATATAAATGTAGGCACCAAACTAAGTTAGAAGAAATGAAAGAAACAGAAAGGTAGAAAGAGGCTTTCTATATTTTAATAACACGCAAGTTCTTAAAAGTCTCATTAAGTCTCACGTAGATAGCAACAGTGACTATTAATCAATTTATCACATGCAATGACTACTTAGAGAATAAGGGGGTGAGAAAAAGGACCAATCTTAAAGTTAGTGTCATTTAAAGCTTAAGCAGTCTTATCTGTTTCAAGGGAGATGGTGAAGACAAAATGCTGTTCTCTAGAAATGATTTTAAGGTAAAATTATTCTGGCCAAATTAATCCCAAGAGTAACTGTTCATTTCACTGGAAGCGCACCAGAATTGAATCTAGCCTATAGGGTCCAATGAAGTAAATAGGAGGATTTCAACCTGACTTAAGAGGGCGTTATATAAAGCTGCACACTATTTATATACAGAGTGGAGAACTTCATCTCCATATCAATTACATGGAGATAATTTATTGTTATATCAGATTTTTTGGGTTGGTTTGGTTTTTTGTTTGTTCACTTTTCCCAAAGTCTTCAACAAATCAATTACAGCCATGAAAGAATAAAAGCACAAAACTCTCATGCGAAACAAGCCTGCAGAAGTTTATTCCTCTAAAACTGCTGGGCCATATCCTGCTTGTTTTCATACAGCCTTGAGTCAGAAATCATTCCACTGAGCCTTTAAGGAATTTGACAGAACACTACCAGAATGTTATATAGCTTAGAGGCCCAACTTACAACGTTTTACAGATAATTGTATTCCTACCACACAGTTCTAGCCAAAGAGCTTAAGAAACATAGAAAAGTATTATTCCCTAAACATTGACAGAAGTTAAGAGAGTAATTTCTATAAAACTGAAGAGAATACTCAATGAAGAGTTTATGCTAATGGCAGAGAATAGACAAAGTCTGACATAGCTAGCCAGTATAAAATAAACCCATCGCAGTTTCTCAGTAAGTCGGAATGAGCAGAAAAATCTCATACCAGACTGGGGCTCTGCATCACGTGGCCGTAGCTTTTTTGATTTAGGCTGGAAGGCCCCCAAATTGTATTTTCATGCTGTCTAACCAGAGTCTTGTCTTGTTTTTGTGTCTTGCAAACTTGTTTCTTTGGTTTCTCTTAAATAAGTTTTAGCCACCTGATTTTTTTATCCACTGAAAAAGTCCATCACATCTTGTTTCCCTGACTTTAGCCAGGTAGACTGCAACAGGAAATTAATTTCTGGATAATCCTTTATTTTTCATCATAACCAGCACACAGGTAGGGGAACTGAAACATGCACAAAATAGTCTTAATTTTCCACACATTTAAGGTAAGTTCTCAGTAAACTAACTTGCACCAAAGTCCATGCCTCGGCAGCTAAAGGAACGTGCATAAACAACTGAACAGAAACAGGAAGTTTGTCTTTTAGAGGTGACAGATAACTCTTATTCAAGTTCCCTGATGATGCTCAGCAATTTTCTCCTCTTTTTCTCAAACAAAATGTGTTGATCACCTACACACACTATAATTCAAAATGCCTAGGATCTCGGACTGAAAGACCACTGCCGACTCCGTCTGGAAATCTAGCTTTAAATATCCTGGAACCAGTTTTCAGGAAAAGTGACATTCCTGGTGAAATATTGATAAATGGTATATATTCTTGGTACTGTTGAGAGGAGTAATTAGTACCGCGTGTTTCAGAGACATTGACTGCTACTTGAGTGAACCGTACAGATTGCTGAGACTGCTCAGAGAAATGTATCGGCACGCTTTCTTGCTTAGACGTTGTAACAGAAAAGTACGCCTCTTTGTTGCTTAGTAAACATCAAGATTTCCGAGATTTTCTTTAGTAAGTAGCATTTCTCAACTGCAATTCTTATGAAATACATATTACGTCAAAACCTCCTAGTTCTGTCTTCAGAATATAGCCAATTATTTATGTGTATATGCATATACTGTTTCACTGTTTGTGAAGATTTGCATATTCGGCTGAATATTACCAATTAATGAGTATTTCTAAACCAGATAGTTCTGAAGAAGCAAGTTTGCCCATGAAAACCACAGCAATGTTGTATTCCCTTTTCAGCATTAAACAGAGCAATAAACAGGGATTGAAACCCCACCCCCCCAGTGTCTTAAATGCTCGGTTATGGTACTTACAAGCTATAATATCTATAAGCCATATCACCTTCCTTCCCTCTTCATGATGCTTCTACAGCATGCAAATCTTTCCTGTGCTTGCCTTTGTGCATAAGCTCAGTTTTTTGTTAGAAAAGCAACTTCTTGCTACAACAGTGAAATAAAAACCAGCTCTGGTCATTTCCTGTTACTCTCAGCCCAATGTCTTTGCCCCATCAAGTTTCTATTAAGATTTTTTCATTATTTCTCTCAGGTAACATTAGAAAAAATCATTAACATGCGACTTGTTGTGTAATAGCATCTGTGACGCATAAGTAAAGAAAGAGACACTTTCAGAATAGACTAAATTATATTCCTGTTTGCCAGTGGTTAATTTGGATTTATTAAAAAGTTGCTTAGTTACTACAGCCTGCGGTAAGAAGCCAAGGCGAAATGTGGTCAGTGCACCTCACTACTTACAGGAAACGATTTTTGCTATCAGAATTGGTTCAGTGCATTTGTAACTGCTCAGAGGCTTGGAAGCCCATCTACAGGGCACGCTTTTCCTAACCATTCTTCAAGTTACAACTTATATATCCGCATTTTAAAAATCAAGCTTCTAATCTATGAATAGTGAGCAAACTGCCTCTGCTTCTTACCCGTAAGATTTTCATCTTGAATAGTGGAAATGCTAAAGGCAAGCAAGCGTGCCAGAGGTAAGCAGCAGAATCAGGGATCTTCATTTGTCAGTCTTAAGCAGGTTTTAAGGTAAGGATTTTTGCTTCTTAATCCATTTATTCAATTCCAATTGAATTCAAAAGGACAGAGTTAATACCAGTAAGCTGAAAGCTAGATGTGTCCTGAAACCCATACAAACGTACTCTGGGTGATGAAATTGGAATTTATGTATCCCTGCCCCCCCCCCCCCCCCCC
>WAAD01001852.1:0-31011 GCA_013389945.1 Fregata magnificens
TCTTTTCCAACCTTAATGATTCTATGATTCTCTCTAATCTTGTTTGAAAAACCTAACTCTCTGGAAGAGGTCCCACATAGGCACTCCACATCTATGCAGTGTTTCTAACTGGTAACCATATAACATCTACCTAGCTGCCAGTCACTGATATCTATGAATCTTATTCTTAGATACATCAATCTTTCCTTGCATTTAATAGATAATATTAGCCTATATCTCAGGTATCTAACATAGATGAGAGGACACCTAAGAGCTAGATGCCTCAGTCTTGAGCCAATCTCACCTTTGTGTCTGTCATTAGATATATTAGACATCTAACATTAGGTGTTAGATATCAGAATTAGATATTCAAATCTGCTTTTTTTGTTTTGTGTTCTTCCCCTCCACATATACTTTTTTTTCTTTTTTTCTTTCTAGTTTAAAGCATCTCAATGAAGTTACTGAATTTAATCCTCTTTTTTTATTATAATTTCTCCTCTGTGGAAGAAACTGTACTCTGAGGCAAACCAAAACCGTGCTTGCCCAATCTTGGAGAAAATTAGAGCTGCGCGAACACTGTTGTTTCGTTCTGTTTCCGATAGCTTGAGGCTTTCAGTCACACACCCTTTTCTCAGCCACTCCATTGACCTGCTCCGTATGCCCTAATATTCCCTGTTGGCAATGTTTACTATATTTGCAGGCATTTTATATCACCAAGATGCGTAAAGAAACCCAAGGGAATTGAACAACCAGGCCCTGAGGGATTACTGTATTTCTGTGCATAAAGGGAGCAGGATTTCTCCTAGGCAAAGCGCATCACCCTGTCTTTACTACTCATCTTCAAGAATGCATTTGAAAAGTAAGTCTGCAGAAACTAAATATTAGTATTTTGGCTAAAATCCAGTTGAATAGTCATTATGAGCCCATGGCAAAGCCAGAGAGTCAGAGTAACTACAGGCAGAGAATGAAAGGGTGTTCACAGAACACTTAAGTTTAAATACATGCAAACATCCTTTGGGGCTTAGGATATATTTAAGGAGTTCTTGTATTAAAAACAAAAGCATAAGCTTCTACTTTTGCCAATAAAGAGTTACCTGCCCTGCCTTCTGATGAGCCAACCGCCCATTTAGAAGACAGTTCTCCATGGGACAAACTTAGGCATTTTAGGAAAGGTTGGGGTGATTAGCAAGTTAAAACCAGAGATTGTACCCATTGCAACCATATTAAATACACTGTACAAAAAAGAGGAAAACAAACAAAAAAGAAAAGCCTCAATATACGAATCTTCTTGAGCAATTCTGAGACATTTAACAGCACTGCTTTTTTAGAAAGACAGGAAACCAGAGAGTTTTCTATATGTTCTGTAAGATAACGAACTCTCTGTTGTGAAATTTGTAACATGAAAGTGAATGATGACTCCACAGTCTGTGCTCTCCAGAATTTTTTGCTTTCTGACATCTTTATTATTTCCAGTGGCTTGAGGAGAAGTTAGATCTAAAAAGGATGTGACTTCATAGCAGACTGCAAAATATTCCTTTGGCAGCATCAATTGGCCTTGCATACACTGAACTTGTGAGCATTTGTTCAGGGGCCTTCCTCTCAAATAAGGAACAAACCCCTCCAGCTGCAGGTCACTCAAAGCTAAAAAAAGATCCCAGGGACAAGGCAAGCCAGCAAGTTTATCAGCAGTTTAATTCCCCAAGAGGGCACCAGGGGCCATTACACGGCCATTAGCATAGCCAGTACTGGAGTCACAGACAGAGCAGAGGCAGCCAAGCAGCCAGCCAAGAAATCAGCCCAGGGCTTTGCAACGGACACAGATGTTGGTGCTAAAAAATTTATTCTAGACCTTGGCATCTGAGTCCTTTATATGTCAATTGTGTGTCCCGTATGAGGCCCAAGCTGTTAAGTTTGCTGATGAAAGGAGAAGAAAGGAAAAAGCTGAGCTGCATTTAGATGATGAGTGATATGATTCCTTCTAAAGAACTGTTAGTTATTATCTTAAAGGCTTGATGTCTCTTAATAGAAGTCTTCCAACCTTTTCTAGCAAAGTTTTCAAAAAATTTCCTGTAAGTTAGTTGTAATGGTTTAGCACTTCTTACTGGGAACTCTGGGTCCAGTAGTAGCTAATGGCAAACTGTGTTCTCTCACACAGGGGAAGGATTAGTCCTTATAGGGAAGAGAACCCACAGTAGAATGGGCATCATGGATTAGCTGCCTCTAAACTTGGTTGCCCAACCAATGGTATGAGAATACTTCAGCCTACAAGGAAGAGAGTAGCTGAATAGCTTTCACTGCTTATTTCTTGCCCTTCAAAGATTCCATATTTTGATAAATTGTCCAGTTTCCTCAAGAAGCTTGCCAGTTGTTTGACCTCTCTCTGCTTTTCTTCCCATTTCTAAAGACCACACTATTTTAGCTACAGTCCTAAGATCTGTTTATGATTTGAAAGCTCTGGTATGTACTTTTGCCTTAGTTTTCCTTCCCTACAACACATAAGTGAGTGAACACCATTCCTCTCCTACCTTATGCAATAATCAATATTTCTTTTGAAAAATACATTAAATTATATTGCTAATTTTTACCAGATCATGAAAAAAGTAACAATAACACATATCTGTTCTTTAAAATAATTACTTAACATTATCGTGCAATTATACAGGCAGATAGCAGCAGATATAATTGTGTGTTAATACATGTTATCATGCAACAACTCAGATAATACAAATTGGTTTTAGTGAAAACGTATTCATTTGTATCCATATATACATAAATACAAGTTTTGCTCTAGAATTTTAGTTACTCATGACTAGATGACAATACTTTTTTTTTTTCTCCTCTCTTTCATCTACTTCTGCTGTATAAACCATAAGAAATTCCAGTTTAAAATCTTTTTACCTTAACCATCATTTTCAGTTAAAACCCATCTTTTTTTTCTTTCCTAGCTGTGCTGTTAATGCAGCTAGACCAAATTTCTTCCCTTTCCATAACAAATAACTTACTGCACTCTGACCCTTTTAAGGCTATATCCAGCTGCTCTTTCTTATCTTTTAGAGATAATCCCTGAGGGCCTGAGGACGCCTGCTCCATTCTGCTCAGGTTAACGCTGTTGTAGTAAATTCCTGCACTGTTTTGTCATCTAGCCTGCTCTTAATCAAGCTACTCCAGAATATATTGGGCACCAAGAAGGTGTGTTACACAGAGTATAACACAACAAACCTTTAGGCAGTTATAATGATTTGAAAGAGTAAATTCAAGAACAGAGAGCCATTTCTCTTTGGTCCATCAGAGGAAACCTCTGATTTGGCTGATAAATTAAGATTAAATGACTACACTCCTCTTCCTTTTAAAACAAGCAAGCAGCTAGTTATTATTATTCACCAAAACCTATAGGAACTTTTTCAGGTGAATGCCCTTGTCATCAGCCTAAAATAGCAGAATCTTTTTTTCCTTCCTTCCTTCTCTCCCCCTCTCCCATGGCCCAATAACTCTTGAACTACTTTTTGCGCTGTAACGCAGTGCCAAAAAGACGAGGGGGAAAAAATCCCAAGAAATAATTTCATTATTAAAACAGTCTCCTAGAAAAGGTAAATTTGATCATCTCAACTCAAAATAAAGCAAGAATTGAATCAATGTAATCCACTTCCCAAACAGTTGTTGTGACTGGGAGGCTATCATACAAAAAATGAGAAACTGTATAATTAATAATTCTTTTCCAGCTGTGCTTTCTGAAGATAAATAATTTGTCAGTTCTTTTCAAATACAATTGTACATAGCTACTCTGGGAAGGATATGGTAACCTGAAGTCAGTCACTGGGTCACTATTCTGAAACCTTAAGTAAGTCACCAAACCCAAAGAAGGACTTTTTTCTTTGATATTCTTTTTTCCACGTTTTTTCTTGTTTTTCTCTAAGTAGCTGCCCGTGATGAATGTACCTTCAAGGATTCTGCTGTTCATAGAAGCACTGGATGCTCTTCTTTGAGTCAAAAAATCCTAACCTCCTTATTCACTTTTTACAGAGGTAGGACCCTAAAGCAACTTTTCTGCATTTCACTCAGAAACAAAACAAAAAAACCACCCTGATCTTTTAAGGCAACTGCATCCTTTATATCATTGTGTTAGATTTTATAATTGCCATGTTAGGTGCCAGTTCTGATATTTAGGCACTGACTACTTGTGCTTACACTGCAGGATGTTTGCTCTGTTGTGTGCTCAGTCATCCTGCTGTCTGAGTACACATCTTAGCTGTGTCCCAAGTGTGGGGCAGGTGTATGCCACATTTTTGCCTGCAGTGCAAGGCATTCGAGAAGAATTTACTAGAATGATGACTTATTATATGCCAGGATTTCTTTGTTTCTTTCTCAAAGAATCAGGGCATCTGAGGAGGAACAGAAAGAAGCTGGATTTAGACACAGCTCAGATGTGAGCTCACCCACACCCAGGGATGAGGATACAAACATGGAACGCTGTAAACACTCAGTGCTGTAAACACAGCTGAAGGACAAACTCAGAAACTTTGCTTGCCTCCAACTTCTCCAGAGGAAAAATCTAACAAATATGAAATTTGGAGGCCTGGGTAAACAGGCTAGTGACTAGGAAAACACTAATGGATAAGAAATTGAATTCTCACTGCCCCAGACTTGAATTTGGATGTTGCATTTTCTGAGTAATTTGTCCTTGTGAAAAAGAGAAAACAAAACAATGTGGATTAATTGCATTCTCATTTTTCTTTAGAAAACTGTTCTGCTTTGTTTTATCAATACTTAATGGCAGAGAGAGAGAGACTGGGAGAGTCAAAATGAATCCCTAGCACTGTGAGTAATACATTCATCAGGAGTGTCTCTCCTATGAATTTTAAATTGTTTTATGAGAGAGGGAACTGATTTGATAAGGACACTCTGAGATCAGTTCTACATTATGGCCAGCTACAAGACAATGTGGATAGGAAACATTCTTTAAAATTGTAATTCAGAGAAGGAAAGTTACTCTATTTAAGTAGAGAAATGTAGGCAAGACAGACAACTCTTTGCCAGTATGAATAGGCCATCCTCATACAAAAAGGGCTGTGATAAATCAATTTAAAGACTATTCAGATTTAAAGATTTCAAAGCTATTAATTTTCTTACCTGAACTAGGCTGAATATGCTGTAATGAAACCTCAAGCTATAAACTCCAGCAAGCAGAGCAGAGACAAACCTAATTAGCATTTGAATAAAACATTTTAAAAGAAAAGAAAAAAAAAAAGCTCTGAATACTTCTGTAAGTGCTGGTGATGAGTCAGCAAATTGTAGTGGCCCCTTTTCAGACTTGATTCAATGCACTTGAGTATGTTCTTAGTTTTAAGAATGTGTATAATCCTACTCCTACTTAGAAAATAGCTTAATACTTGTCAACATTCCTTAGTTAAGTCAATTACATGCTTGAGTGCTTCACATAATTGAGGTTCATATGAATATGCGTATGGATATGAACCAATGAGTCTGTATATTGCTACTAAGCCACTGGAAATAACAACTTTTCAATAAAAAAAAAATGCAGGCGCTGTGTTGCATATAGCCCCTTATAATCTGGAACCTAATAATTGCATACTTAATTTTAGTTTGAAAGTCATACTAATCCTATGATAAATAGACATTTACATGTATAGCTGATTTTAATTTTTCTTCTCACTACACTTCTGCCATGCCTTTTATTCAAACAATTTTTTGAGTAGAATTTAAGCAGTAACATAACTTCCAGTGTGGAAATGTAATATCTGAAGAAAATAATTCTGAAATGAAATTTCCTTAGTATTTCCATTTCACAGATGATTTTGACAAACAATCTATGTCAAGTTCTTTCTTTTTTTTTTGAAACAACTTCCTCTAAGAAACAGAATTTTTATTTTTCTCACCTCTATTCTTACATAAACACACTTTTATCTACAAGCAATTTACCCATATCTTGACCTATTTGTTGAGTTGTAACTGTGTTAAAATTTGTAAAATTCTTCAAATTTCTAGAAGAGGTGGAGTCAAGTTGATGGGAAGCAGTGTCAGTTTCCATATATTTAAGTTATTTTGTGTTGTATTAGTTATAACTATTCTGAAAAATAGAGGTTTAATAGTTCTCTTCAGATTAAAACACATGAGAAATTACTTCATTAACATATCTAATATAATTAAAAACATGCATAAATCAAAGTTGTTTGCTGGATCAAGTTCAAACAGATAAGTAAAGGTTGTCTAAGAATATAACTGGATCTTTGCCTTACCCTCTGTACCTTAGTTCTCCATCATTGAAATATAGTAACTCTGAATATATTTCTTTACCATGCAAAGCAGCTAATTACATAGATGATTGAGAGGTGTTCATTTATTATGATGGGACAATATTTAAGCATGTAATGAAGGAAGTAGGTAAGTACATAGATGGATCAAATGTTTAAGCCAAATCTATATTACCACTTCCCAGTCACTAGAAATCAATGCTCTATAAAGTTTGATTGTAAGAACAGTCCCTGGCATAGTTTTGCCTAAGTTAAGTAACACTTTTCCCAGTTATTCCCAAGTATGTTCTAGGAGATACCATAGAAGAAGGAGGGATCTTCATGAGCATGTGGCCATACTCTTTGAAGAGTAAGAAAATTTAATAATATGCATGCAAGCTGTTCTATGCCAGCTGGCCTCAACACCAAACAACAGTCCTAGACATATTTAATTTACTAGCCTAAATGTAGCTTTTGTGCTCTTCTGCAGTGCTTACACAGTAGCAGATTCCTAAACAAAGAGTAGGTTCCTTAGCAAAGGAGAAAAAGCAACATTTTTAGTAGGAAAAAAACCCGATGTTTAATAACAATTATACATATGGTAGACAAAAGGAATAACAACGTACCTTTCCTCAAGTAAGTTGATCCAACGACCATGAAAATGAATACCAAGTCCAGATGACCTAAGCAGAGATTTGGGTTTTCTTAAGATTTAGACAGAGTAATGTCATATTTACCAAAACAGTTACGCTTAAAAGTTTTCTGTGGGCAAAGGGGAGCATAACTGATATGTGTTCCATAATTTATTATCAGTCTAATTAAAATCTTAACAGTCTAATTAAAACACAACAAACAGTTATTATTGGTCCAATTACAATGATAGTAACATTCACAAATCATTGACACAGTGAAGACATGGGCTTCCTAGTATCAACCCCTTTTCCCTGGGATTAGGCTCACCCCTGGTGCACCTCTAAGTCGTAACACCTGCAGGTTCACTCCTCCCAAAAGGTGGGGGTGAGGGAGGTAAAAAGGAGTCATCAGCTTCATTAGGTCTTTGCCAGGAAGAATAGGATGCTCATGGTGGAAATTTACCTCAGTCTTGAGTATGCTTCAGGCTGTTTTTATAGATCTTTCTTAACATAGTCTGCTTACCTGCTCTTTTTTTCTCTTGGTTTCCATCAAACATTTGGCTGTTTGTACCACTAAGCTATTAGTTATAGCAGCATAATAGTTTCCCAAAACACTATAAAGGGCTAACATATTTTTTTTTCTTAGTGACTGCATAAGATTGTCAGACCTTTACCATACAGGGTAATCACAGAGCTAAGCCAAGCCAAGTTAGGCAATAGTCACCTTCTCCCGGATAATTACTGTAACAGTTAAAACTATCAGCTCAGACTCAGACAGTCCAGACAAGTCCTGAGGGCTTTCTTTGTCAGGCCAATAAAATGACTGCACTAGGAATAACAACATCATATTTTCTACCCCCGCAAATAAACAAAGTCTTCTTTTTACTTTGGGGGCATGAGTTTGAACCACAGAGCAGAAGAGAAAAGAAAGCATCCTATGGGCTCCAGGGAAAAAAAAAATCATACAAAAATATTATTTCTTTGATTATTTCAGTTTTCTCTTTCATTGGAGTCTATAATGTATAAAGAATAAGAAATTTTAATGTAACATACAGCTCAAAGAGTCTGATCTTAAACCCAGTGAAAAAAATAGCTAATTTTTAATTTGCTTTCATGTTTTGAATAAAGATCTACACTAACAAAAAAATAAGATACTGTAACATTAAGATTGTATTTTGAAACCGCAGAATGATGAGCCTTATGTGACTTAATAAGCCATGTGTGAATATATACTTTCTTCCTGTCCATACTTTATTTTAAACATTCTTGCTTCTAAACTCTTTTTCCCTTTCCAGGACATCTGGTGCCTAAGAAACACAGCAGAACAGCTCCAGACTTTCTCATTTTGTAATTAAAGAAGGCCTGGATTTTTAGGTCTTGCTGTGAAGATCACAGTATGTGTATTTATGAGTCTGGCATATCCCCCTCACTGACTAGCCCGGTTGCAATTTTTTTATCTTCTCATAAGCTCAGAGCTGATAATTTACAGAGTGTTTGTGATGCTGTGAAGGGACCTAGTTCCTTAAAAAAGCTGACCTTGGAATCAGTTTTGAGGGACAGGATCTAAGACAGAGGGAAGACAGGTTGCAGATCTCAGCAAGCTATGGCACGTGGATTCATCTAAACAATCCACATTGGATCTAAAGTATAGACATCTGTGACATCTGAGCTAGCCACCGTAGCTTTCCTTTACAGCCAATAGAGAGAATTATACTTCTTATACCAACTTAAGATACTATAGATACAAGCTGACATGTTTTATACTAACTCACATACCTAAAAGAGGTTGCAAGAATAATGACCTAAAAATTTATTTCTCTTCCTTGAATGTTAAGGTCACCTAAAGTAATTAACTGAGATGTAGATGTTTCTTCCATAGACCTCTAGATTCCTGCTAAAGTCTGATATGGCCAAGGATCCCTGCATACCTGTTTTGTACAAGCATGGCATTGCTAGATGACTTGAGCAGCAGGAACTGCATTAGATGAAAATTTCCCAGCTATTTCAATGAAGGTTGGTTTCTGGCCAGTTTAACCCTATTTCCAGTTCTTTGTATCATTTTCTCTGTTGTAAAAAACAAATTGACTTTTTGTCTGTAAAACCATAAAAAAAATTCAAGCTAATTTAAATATTTCTATTCCTTGCCAATTACTCAAAAACTTAGAGCACTTAATTTTTTTCTTCCACACTCTCTTTTAAATGTTCTTCTTAATTTATTTTTAAAATAAATAAATAAATCATATTATACATTAATTCCCCCTACTAGAGCCTACAAGGGCTAAGAACACATGTTAATAAAAAAAGGAATTTGAATTTAATCTTTTTACTTTTTCTATCTTTATATAATCAATATCTAAAGAGCTGCTTTAAAAAGCCAATTTAATTACATTCTCTATGGGATCATTTTAAGAATTGGAAGTCTTCACCATTAACATTCAAAAAAATGTTTGATTTGGGTTGTCAAAACAATGACAGAAATGACAGAACCTTCAATTTAGCTTTCACAAAACATTTTTTAAGTAGCCTCTGGAGATTTATGAATACATTTAGAAACACAAAGGAAGATGGGAATTACCAAGAACCATTAATGTTAATTTTATAAGCGAAACCTCTCAGCTACTGTCAGTTACACCATGTATAGACAAGTTTTCCAGCTTTATAGATGGCTATCACGCTCATCCTGTAGATATGGGTAAGACGGTAATAATATCTGTATGTGATCTGCTGTGTTCAAGGAACAATCTCCAAGAAGTTAACTCTTAGGAAACCTTTCCAGCAAAGCACTATTCATTGATGTAAATTACCACATTCAAATGTAGGAACAATTTCTGATACTTACTTCACCCCAAATAAAGTTTCTTCAGCAGAACTACTCTTAAGTCACCACACAAGCAGTAAATGTTGGCCTGCTCCCTCCTAAGACTGACAAGAAAATAAATTTATTGTAGGAAATTAATTCCTTAGCAATGAGTTAATATATTTTAAAGTGGATGGGGGCTGACTTTTTAAGCCTTCATATTTTTTTGCGAGACCAAGCCCAAATAATTCCAAATGAAGCTCTATTTTAGTCAAATTAAAATCCCCATCAGTTCCTTCATTTCCTTATGGAGGTTGTTTCCCCCAGTTCTTTGGGGTTTTTTAAGTTCAGTTTTATTAGGGCAGCTCATAAACAACAGTATGCTATACCTGCTTTTGTGCATGATGATACTGAGCAAGAAATAAGTTTCTTCCCAATAAATTATCTGTAGATTGGAGATATTTTCAATCTAGTTCTCACTCAAAGAAATTATTCTATTTTTAACATTTTGTAGAAGACTAAAATAGGGGCACAATTTAAATTAAAATTTATGAATAAAGACTTCAGAGTGCTAGTCAATTTCAAGATTTTTATCTGATGGTCAATTTTTTAATTTATTTATTTTTATAGTAAAGTTTAATTCAGAGGGAACTTACATAAAAAATCCCTTATGAAATTTGCATAAATCCATAGTAAATGAAAGAACAAAAACTTGTCATTGTCTAAAAGCAGACAAAGTTCTGCTGTTACCCAAAGAAACTAAAGATGTTTGTTTTAATAAAATCTGGCTACTGTCACCTGTGTTTTATTAAATTATATGTAACTGCAGAAAGTCTTTATCACATGAAATTCATTCTAGTTTTGTAAAACTGACAGACACCATCATTGCAGGGTTTTTCATTATTGCAGTAACTTTGAAGAAACTTAGGACTGTTCTGAAGCACCAGGAAAAAAGAATTAAAATTGTAGACATTACTATTAAATATGTTGGGGTTTTTTACACATTGAGTGAAAGCTGCTTCTTCTCTGTTTTGAAGGGCTAAGGACTACATAAAATAAACCATGCCCAGGCTTTAAAAATATTCTCGACATTATTAAAATAAACGTCAGAGAGTTTTGTGCCATGTAGGGTCCCCCTCTATTGTCTTGCTAAGTAGTAAGAGAAATATAATATATTTCTAGCTGTTTTTGGTATATTCAACATTTCTTTCTCTCAGCATGTCTTGTCTGTCTTCTGTCAGCCTGACTTTGCTGTCTATCTAAATGTTTTTTCCTACTGTATATTAATTAAGGTATAGGAAATAAAGAGTGCCAAGGGATTCGCAGACAGTCAGTCTTCTGTGATCCCTAGAATTTACCAAGAATACAGCTGATCTCAAACCCCAGTGCGTTTTTGTGGGGGTTTTAAAGTAATACAGTTACAGAAAGTGCTACTTTTTAATTACATTCAAAATGCATATGTGGGACAGGGGATTCAGCAGCATCATTGGCACCAAAGTCATGTAAATTATTTCCTCCGAGTTTTGTGAAAGAAATCCTGAGGGCTTTATGGAATTGTAAGACATTTCATAACACAATTACAGGAATATAAGAAATCTTTTTCGTAACCGAAGCAAATTTTATTATCTTATATTGTCATGATAGTTGTGGCCAAAAATTCTTTCCACATATCTTAAACTTCTCTTAGGATTTAATCTCTTCCCTGAAAGAAATAAATTGTCCTCTGAGCATAGAAAAAGACTAGAAAACTGAATTAAACCAGACATCTAACTTCAGGCATTTGAAGCTAGGTGAAATAAATGGTATTCAAAATGACTTAAAAATATAGTGTACATTTTTAGGTAAATGTAGAGATACTGGGAATAATCAATCATTAATTCCGACACATTATCATTCAGATTACTGATCAGGATGGTATCCCAGGTAAAATGAAGAAAGGTATACATTGGTTTATATGTAGATATGGAGATGGCAAAAATAGTAGGTTTTTAAAGGTAAACAATGCAATATGTTGTTGATGTTTTCAGTGATTCTCCTAAAGTATTTTAGAGGCTTATTAGCTTGTAGACGTGGCACTTAGGAACATGATTTAGTGGTGGACTTGTTAGTGTCAGGTTTACAGTTGGACTCGATGATCCCAAGGGTCTTTTCCAACCTAAATGATTCTATGATTCTAAAACCAAACAAGATTAATTCCATCACTCATCATCTATCATGCTCATTCATCAGGATAAGCTTTCCCCAGCTTGGGAAAGTCATAGCAACTTTGGGCAAGTGAATACACATAGATATTTCCAAATCATAAGGTGCTACCTTTCTGAACAATCTTTTTCAGCTCTGCATTTTTTGTTATCTACTTCTCCTTGTGGAAGGAGAATGGACTATACCATAAACATGCAGTAGGGAACAGAAGAATAAACTGGAGACATTTTACATGTGTAGCTATTAGGAAACAGAAAGTTTGAAGTCACTACATTGATGAATACTGAACCAATGAGCTGAATTACCATAACTGATCATGTATGTATGTAAAATCCTCCTCAGTAGTAAACTTTAATGCAATAATTTAAATCTTGGTTAAGGTTGCTAAGCCGGTATAGATATGGGATGTGCAGCAACCCTTGCCCCTCACTGGTGAGTGCAAATGGGGAGAGGAGGGTGAAATTACCTTCAACCTATTACAGTTTATCTTGTGTTTAAGATATGCAAAACAATTTTATCACGTAAATCATGAGGGCCTTGGGAAGAGAAACTTTAAAAGGAGAGGCAAAATAAAAGAAGTACAAAATAGACAGAAACATCTTCACAAATGAGGATTCCAAGATGACCGTTAGTATCACCTTGTCTTTTGCTTGTATATTCTACTTCGGTGTTCCAGTGGGAAACTCCTAGAGACAGTAAATATATATGGGTTATTTTAGTGCTATTGTTTCCATATAACATCCATCAATGCTTCTGGGCATTGGAAAAAGAGTAATAATAAAAATGCATGAGTTTGTGGAAAGACAAAGCTCCATGGGACATGTTTCTGAAATTATCCTAGAGAAATGATAATTTTCAACTTTATTGCTCTTTGACTGACCTGACTGTTGGAAGTTTCAAACAAAATATAACAGTAAAGCCAAATTTAAAGTAGAGTGCGTATGTCTGTTATCAATCAAGAAAACAATCAAAAGGAACAAAAGAAGTCTAGGAAATAAGTGTGCCAATAGTTCAGACATTATTTTATTTAATAAAGTGCAGGAAGATATCTTGCAGTATATAGCAGACAGACATGATATATGGTGCACCCAAAGCCCTGGTGAAACAACACAGACTATATGATTGTCATTTTTTCTGTATATATAACAAAGAAACAAACAAAACTACCATCCGTGTACTCATCAGTACACATTGGTGCAATTTAAAGGGTTTTTTTGCTTTTCTTTTTCTTTGCTTTTTTTTTTCTTCCTTGTATATTACTTTTTTTTTTTTTTAAATGATGTGCATCTTGGATCCTGAAAGATCACAAAATACAACAGAAGCTTTTTATTGCTGATTTCTGGGTCATTTTTACCTGAAAATTCATACTGATATGAAAAAAGCAAATGCAGTGTTGCATCTCTATTCCCTCAGTTTTTCCCTCCTAAGCTTTCCTTTAAAATGACATGTAGGACTTCTATATGCAGAACCACTTTCAGTATATATAAATTCAGTAAATTTTATTGAATCTTCAAATCTTAAAGAACCATGCCATATATCTGTAAGACTGAGTAACGATTTTCAAATACACTCTTATCTTTCATTTTTACTTTAATCTTAAAACAGCTGACTATTTCTCATTATGCTGAATGTATTCTCTTGCTACCAGAGAAGGCTGTGATTACAAGGTATATATCACTATATAGGAATCTTGACAGTTTACCTTAGTCTGCAAAATCCCACACTTCAATACAGTACCTAATTTGAAACACTACCTAATTTGAAATATTTCAGTAATAGCAAAGCTCTCTTCCTGCAGACTTTTGCACTATTTGATTTCCATTCTTTGGGTAAGGAATCCTGACTTTTGAGGGTTGAGGTTTTTTTGGGGGGAGGGGTGTGTCTTATTTTTTTTCTTTTTTCTGAAGCAGGCTAATTTATTCAACTCTTTAAAATTAAATCACAAATTTAGCCCCTTTTTTGTACTCCTGTTCTGACATCTGTTTTTGAAAATGAGAAACTTGTCCTCACCAGAGTTTATGTCAAAGAACTTGCCCTACAGTTTAGTAGGACTGTTTTTTCTGAACTGAACACAAATAGTTCTTAAGTTAGTATAAGAAAACCTAAAATCTTTTTTGTGTCTTTTGTGTGCTTAGAAAAGGTTTACCTATGTTTCAATGGCCAAGTCATTCATTTTTTCTATTTGTTATATACACTTGAATCTTGAGACTATTCTTGAGGTTCTGTGGATGGATGGAGCATTACCAGAATTAAGACATGTCAAACAATCTGATGGAGAGCAGGTGAGATGATAGTTATTTTGACTGTTTGACTATTCCTTTGCCACTCCTGAGACTTCTCCAATATGCTACCATACTCAAATGCCTGAAAATGAGGTGACAGTTGTTTTATGGGGGAATGCGTAAGTGATCTCTGTAAGGGCAGGTGGAAGGAGAGAGCCTCTGCTCCTTATCTGGTCAAGGACCTTTTTCAACCCAAAAAAGGGATAATAAGAAAAGGCATAATAAACAAGAACACACATGGACACAAGCCTGTGGGACAAATGATAAGGGAGGTAATGAGATACACAGACCTGTCAAAACACACATGGAGACAAGACACAAACCTCGCCACTCACACTCATTGACGGGCTACCAAGAAACTACAGGTATCAATTCCAGGAAGATCAGCCTGGACTTTGCAACAGATAAGACTGTAAACCAGGGGAGACTCGGACTGGGAGGGGTGTGGGTATCGAAAGAGCTGTACAGACCCATGGGGGAACGTGCAGGGGAAGGGGGAACAGAGAGGAATGAAAAAGGGTAGACAGAAAGTGGTATAAAAGGGGTTGGCCGCATGCAAAAGGAGGCCAGTCAGTACGCTTGTCTGGCTGAGCCCTACGCTTGATCACTGCAGTTTGTCCTATCTTATTAAATCTTCTCATAACCATCTGTCAGTGTTATCTCACTCCCTATCCCATGTGTGTCAGTGCTGCAAGGGCTCAGTGCCAGCTAGCAGGGGGACCGTCGTGAGGGGACTGGGTGCCAGCTCCTGGGGTTGGACCGGGGGTGGTGGCCCACCCCTGGCCTGTGGTGTCAGCTACTGGAGCCAGTGGGGTCTTTAACCTCCAGCCACTGGGGTGGGAACTGTGTATGTCTCAGAAACCAGCTACTGGGGCGATGGGCCTCAGTGAGGCGAGGGGCTCAGGGCTGGAGCGGGAGCACAGGTCACAGCCCGTGTACTGGATGCCGGCTGCTGGGGGAGAGTGTACCTTCCCCAAACCGGGTGTGCGAGGGGTGTGCTTGGGGTGTGCATGTGGATTCACTGGCAAATTCTAAGCTGGACCAGCTGGTGCGTAGGAGGCCCCAGGTCCAGGCAGGGGTATCACGCAGGCGGAGGGTCCGTGCTGGTATTTGGGGGGACCTGCGAGTGTGGGGCACCTGTGGGAGGTGTTTGCAGCAAGCACCCAGCTGGACCAGCCGGGGAGTCGGGGACCCGTGGGGCAGGTAAGGGGGGCTGGGATCCGGGCAGGGGTGCCGGGCTGGCAGAGGGGCCATGCTGGTGCTTGAAGGATCTGTGAACGTGTGTGTGCTTGTGAACCTGGAGAGTGTGGTGTGTNTGAGTGGGGGACGTGGGAGTGGGTGTGTAAGGCAGCTGCTCTTAACATCGCTTAACTACCTCCTCATCTTCATTTCTGCATTTTCTAGGTGAAAATTCTACCAAAGGAAGGAAGCTATTTGTTGTACTGTAAAGTCAAATAGCATCAGGGATATTTGAAACAATAAAGGAAAAGAGTCCTTTCAGAGTAAGATCTGATATGCTTTACTTCAGCACCTAGCTTAAGCTTGAACCTGAGCTTTAGTAAGTTGGTTCAAGAAAGTGCTGAGATTTATCACACCTATTTTCAGCTGTTGAAAAGTCCAGTCCTGAAGTCTTGTCATCAACTTTCCTTCTACAATTCAGCAAGAAGCATTAGATTTTTAAAGTAGAAATAAGTTAAATCCTTGTTTCAGTTGTCTGCACACAACTAATCAACCACAATTCTTTCTGCAGTCAATACACCACCAGTGAACAATTTACCCTATTTTAAGGTAGGTATCTAATTTAGGTAGATTGAGGTGCCCCCTGAGGTGCCTATTTCTCTCCAGACAACAGAAGGAGTTAGAAAAAGACAGAAAAAGTTAGGTAGCCAAGCAGCCATCTATGCTGTGGTACAAGGTAGTTACATAAGAAAGGCAGATTGGCTCCTACCTTCAAGTTTTATTCCTTTTAGATCATTATAAGTAGAAGACACCCAAAGAATATTAATATATCCTAAAAGCTCATCCAGTCGCAATATCTTTGTTAGTTTCTAATACAGCATTTAACTTACTGCTAGTTCTAGCAGAGCTGTGAGGTTGTGAGAATATCACAGCCTGAAAGGGAAATTGTCGTACATTTTGAAGACATTGATTACCCCTTAAACTACCACCTACTTTGGTCTCCTTTTTGCTACATTTGCTCTTTAGTTTTCTAACAGTGATTAATTCCAGTTTAATTACACAAACAAACAAACAAGCAAACAAATAAATCATCTTGGCATGGAAAAGTTAAAAAAAAAAAAAAACCAAAAACAACGAAACAGCCCACACATGAGTCAGGGATATATGTTAAAAAATTAAATATTAAAATATGGTTTGAATTCTCATTTAAAGGATGAAACAACATATTATGAACACAATTCCATCATGGAATGAGGAAATGTTGTGAAAAGAATGAAATATTGTCATAGGTTTGTGGTTTCCTATTCTCCAAATGCTGCGTAATATATTCGGTTCCAAAGCAGGAAACATGGATTCTATGGCAATGTTCTATTAAACTGCTTTTCTTCTCCATTACACAAAATGATTTTTAGTCATACTCATTTAAGTCCTAGTATTCATGTCAAAGTTACTCATCACTGTAGCTGAATATGAAATTTACAGTTGGTTTATAAAAATAAATTAGTTGTATGCCAGAATATTTTATTGTGAAAACAAAAGTTTTCTTATGACTGACTTAACTAATATGCTTGCCTTTGCTATAGTTCTCTCATTATAAGGGCTGCTGGTTCTGGTAGCACATCTAGGGAAGAGTTGAAAGAAGTTAGTACCAAATCTTCAAATTTGTATTTTTTCTTTCATGTTTTGGTACTCACACATAAATGAATTCCACAGTGTCCAAGGTAAGGAGCTAAAAGATCACAATGTAAACTTTTTAGGTTTTATGTTTTTCAGATTTTTTTTTCCAATAATCAGACAAACACAGTCTTTTTGGGCAGTTGAAAATACCTTTTCTGTTAAAAGAATGTTCCTGATGAAATTTTTCTACAAACTCTACTTAATAACATTTCAGAAAATGGCCTTAAACCCAGAGGAAAATGAGATCTTAAAGCCAAAAAGAGATTTGTAAAATAAAGAAGCATGAGACTATAGAGCAGCTATATACAAAGCAGGGTGGATTATGCCTCATGTCACTGTCCTAGCAAAGATTTGTGTGACAATCAGAATATGTAACATTCATGAGTGATGCCCTGATCTGAGAAAGACCTAATATATGATATGTTCCTTAACAAGTCAGTGACAGAAGAGACAGGAATAAAGATCTCTGTTTTACTACCAGGAAGCCCTTCTCCTTTTCTAAGGAGGTTAGTGCTAATCATAGAATCATAGAATTATTTAGGTTGGAAAAGACCTTTAAGATCATCGAGTCCAACCATTAACCTAACACTGCCAAGTCCACCACTAAACCGTGTCCCTAAGCACCACATCTACACATCTTTTAAATACCTCCAGGGATGGTGACTCAACCATTTCCCTGGGCAGCCCGTTCCAATGCTTGACAACCCTTTCAGTGAATAATTCCGAAGCCTCCTTTTCTCCAGGGTAAACAATCCCAGTTCCCTCAGCCACTCCTCAGAAGACTTGTGCTCTAGATCCTTCACCAGCTTCGTTGCCCTTCTCTGGACATGCTCCAGCACCTCAATGTCTTTCTTGTAATGAGGGGCCCAAAACTGAACACAGTATTCAAGGTGCAGCCTCACCAGTGCTGAGTCCAAAGGGTCGATCACTTCCCTAGTCCTGCTGGCCACACTATTCCTGATACAAGCCAAGATGCTATTGGTCTTCTTGGCCACCTGGGCACACTGCTGGCTCATGTTCAGCCATCTGTCCACCAACACCCCCAGGTCCCTTTCCCCCAGGCAGCTTTCCAGCCACTCTTCCCCAAGCCTGTAGCGTTGCATGGGGTTGTTGTGAGCCAAGTGCAGGACCCGAGACTTAGCCTTGTTGAATCTCATACAATTGGCCTCAGCCCAGCAATGCAGCCTGTCCAGATCCCTCTGTAGAGCCTTTCTACCCTCAAGCAGATCAACAGTCCCGCCCAGCTTGGTGTGGTCTGCAAACTTACTGAGTTAACCTCATATAATCTTGAACCTAAATAGAGATGTTTTAGATTTTGTATTCAGTCTACAAAGGTGGGAGCAATTAAGGGGAAGCATTCCCCTTCACATTTTCCTTCTCAATATTCGCTGGTCTTCAACCCAGTCAGAAACACAATAAAATCAAAGTATTTTCCAACATTGTAATAATACTAATTGCATAACCAGCAACAAGAATTTTGTGACACGGTTAAACATAAATGTATAAATAGTATGTAACTGAAAAGGAGCAAAGCTAAACTTGTGGTACAGATGAACAAACGGCATACAGGAAACCAAGTGTAAGTTGTAAAATCTGCAAGATATCACAAGGCTGTGATAATAAACAGGAAAGGTGTTTGATGGAACCCCAACAATCCTGCTGAATAAGCAGGAAAGATGCTTAGTGAAATCCAGGTAAGATCCAATCATAAAAATAAGACAAACTGTGTCAGGAGCAGATGAGGTCACCCCCTTTTCTTTTGGGGAATGCAAAGGTTATAAATACCAAAGATGGGAGAGGAAAGATGTTGAAGACAGAAGATCGTTTCTGTTCCAGCCTCATTCCTCAAAGAGTCCTTGATCCTCCATCTCTGCCTCTGTGGGTAAGAACAATCCAGTACCATAGTGTTAATGGTAATTGTACGTCCTCTGCCCAGTGGTATTGTACAATCACAGCTTATTTAAGATAAGTTTCTTAAGGATTAGTTGTTCTTTTATGCATAATGATAGTGACTGATAATGTTTAAGGACTTATCTTGTGAAATATGCATTACTGAATGTTAATCCAGTCAATTCAGTTTTGAAGTTTGAAACTAGTCTGATTCACCAGTCTTCTAAACACTCCCATCACAGCAATCTCTGATTCTGTAACTGATATGCATATTAAATATAAATATACATAGGTCTATACCCATTGATATTTATGTGTTTATATCTGCAAAAAGGGCAAGAAGCAGGACAAGGGAACTACAGGCTGGTCAGCCTCACCTCAGTCCCTGAGAAGGTGAGCAACTAATTCTGGAAACCATTTCCATGTACGTTAAGGACAAGGCAGTCATCCAGTGCAGTCAGCATGGATTTATCAAAGCGAAGTCATGCTTAACCAACCTGATAACCTTCTATGATGAAATGATTGGCTTGGTAGGTGAGGGGAGAACACTGGATATTGTCTACCTTGGCTTCACTAAGGCTTTTGACATTGCCTCCCATAAGATCCTCAGGGAGAAGCTGACGAAGTATGGACTGGATGAGCAGACAGTGAGGTAGATTGAAAACTGGCTGAATGATCAGTTACACGAAGTCTAGTTGGAGGCCTAGTTGTGTGCCCCAGAGGTTAATAATGGGTCCAATCCTGATCAACATCTTCATTAATGTTCTGGATGATGAGGCAGAGTTCATCCTCAACAAGATTGCTAATGACACAAAACTGGGAGGAGTGGCTGACAGGCCAGAGGGTCGTGCTGCCATCCAGAGGTACCTTGACAGGCTGGAGAAATGGGCTGGCAGGAATCTCATGAAGATGAACAAGAAGTGCAAAGTCCTGCACTTGGGGAGGAACAACCCCAGGCACCAGTATATGCCAGGTGCTGTCCAGGTGGAAAGCATCTTGGCAGAAAAGGACCTGGTGGTCCTGATGGACAACCAGTTGAACATGTGCCAGCCATGTACCCTTGCTGCAAAGAAAGTTAATGGGCTGCATTAAGCAAATCATTGCCAGCAGGCCGGTAGGTGATCCTTCTCCTCTACTCAGCCCTGGTGAGGCCACACCTGGAGTACTATGTCCAGTTCTGGGCTCCTCAGTGTGAGAGAGAGACATGGACATACTAGAGAGAATCCAACAAAGGGTCACAAAGATGGTTAAGAGTCTGGAGCATATCTCCAGGAGAGGATGGAGAAAAGAAGGCTCAAGGGGATCTTATTAATATATATAAATATCTAAAGAAAGGGTTCATAGAGGATGGAGTCAGACTCTTTTCAGTGGTGCCCAGTGGCAGGACAAGAGGCAATGGGCACAACCTGAAACACGGAAGGTTCCATGTGTATATGAGGAAACACTTTTTTACTGTGAAGGTGACTGAGCACTGGCACATGTTGCCCGGGGATGTTGTGGAGTCTCCCTCCTTGGAGATACTCAAAAGCCATCTGGACACAGTCCTGAGCAACCAGCTCCAGGTGGCCCTGCTTGAGCAGGGGGGTTGGACCAGACAATCTCCAGATGTTCCTTCAAAGCTCAACTATTCTGTGATTGTGATGTATGTATCTATCCACACACAAATATTCAATAGCAACATGGAACTCACAGCAAAGAGTTCTTATGTTTGATGATATCTGAAGTTAGAAGATATGAATCTACCTTTTCTAAACACTCTGTTTTTCCATAAAATTGTATTCTGTGTCACTATGATTGAGATTCAGGTGAATATTTTGACAAGATCAAATTCTACATCATTGTTACCAACAGCCAACAGAAATAATATATTTAATCATATCCTGTTATCAGAAAAATGTGTCCAACATATACTGGTACTGGAATGAAGGAAAACTTAAACAAAAATATAGATTGCAGTATGATATTGCTTTAATATAAAATAACTCCATACGATTTTTTATGGACTCCGAGGATGACTACTGCAATTCCACTTTGCTGAGGTTGAAGTAATTCATATTTAAAGGGTTTCAATTTGTAGTAATGGTGAATTCCATAAGATTGGAATTTGGCAGGCAGGATCAAACTGTGAAAAGGCTAATAGTAGATCATAATGAAGAAATAGGTGAAGAGCAAGGCATCACATAAATGGAACAGTCAGTAACTGAATTAAATCTTAGTGAAAATAAATACAAAAAATAGTGATTTTATATATCTAATAGCATACTGATAATGCCAGCATAAGGCAAAATTCATAGATATTTCACAGATAGTGAAGAGGATGGAGATGAAGATGTTAATATAAAATTATATTATATAATGGCATTTGTGGAAAAGATGCTGATAGTATAAAATAGAACTAATAAAAATAGAAGTGCCTTTTTCTTTATCTCACAGTAATATTCAGTTTCTTTTTTTAAGGAACGTGACATGTTAGTGAATGAGCTAAGAGATTTCAGACATGAAATGAGAGAATTTACAAGTAAACACAAAACATTACAACTGGTTGGTGCGTTTAGTATCCACTTTGACAGTAGAGAAAAACAAATATTAGAACACACAGACATAATCCAAACCTGTCAGAGTTCAAAGAGCGTCTGGATGATGCTCTTAGTCATACAATTTATGGAGCAGGGAGCTGGACTCGATGATCCTTATGGGTCCCTTCTAACTTGAGATATTCTATGATTCTGTAATTCTATTATTCTAATTTAATTAAAATATCTTTCATCTCACCATCAGCAATCTCCTACATAAATACCAACAGCACTTACATGAATGTGAATAGCACTGATGGCTCAGTCCTGTTTCTTCTCTCTAACTGATCAGGACTGAAGTCTGCTAGTGGAATATATGTAGGTATATATGTATGTATATGCAAAATATGGATTGGACTGGTAACTGGCCATACACACTCAGGATATCCAGTAGCTGGCCTCAGATGCCCAGCCTCCCCAGCCTCTGGCACCTGGACATACTCTTCATTTTATGGTACTCAGACCTCTTCTAATTTCATACAAAATCACAAAATGGCATCTCTAGCAGCTGGTCCAGATCTACAGTGCCGCTAGTAACCAATTCTCAGATCCCAGCCTCTTCAGTAGCTGCCTTAGACCTATGGTCCTTCCAGCAGCTGAGTCTCAGACTCCTGTTTCTCCAGTATCTGGACCCAAATCAACGGTATCACAGTTGCTAGCTTCCAGACCTCTTATGCTACTCACCAGTGACTCTGGCTTGAAGTTTGCAAGTGCTGCACAAACAGAGAATAGAGTGCATCTTCACTTGGGAAAATCTATCAGATGCTGCCTGGTCTCTAGCTGCCTCTCCAGAAGGGCATGGCCTCTTGTAGCATCTGTGTCACATCTGCCAGATCTATCATGTACATGTCTCAGACACTCTAAAATACCAGAATGGCATTAGATACTTATGTGTAGGCAACTGAATCCCACACAACCTCTCAATGAAAGCTAGGGCTGTGGAGTCCCGTTATAGTTACTGAAGTCACAACAAGCAATGTTGTCTAGAAAGATTAACTTCACCCTTAAACAGTCATCTGCATTTGGTCACTTGATTAGTTCTCCAACTCCATTTTCTAAGATGATTAGGAACTTTATTTAATAACAGGTGAATCAGTGACTGCAGACTAGGAAAGGTACCCTAAATCTATAAAACTTTGAGTGTTCACTTGAATTGAGCTCTACATCCTTATTGTCAATAATAGGAGTTTAGATATGTAGTTCACATATGGACAGCTACATTTATACCTTTTTTCCTTTTCTTTTCTTTCTGTTTGCATTTTGGAATAGAATTCTAGCCACAAGGCCAACCAACTCCTGCCTCCACCTCTCACCCACTCCATTCAGCTTTGTGTGCATAGCATCACCTAATACTATAGCTGCACTTATCCATCAGTAAATCAGCAGATCACACACTTGACGTGTGTTGTTGCTAATGACCTCTAGAGTTAGAAGAAAACTGTCCAGTGAAATAAAGCCTATATATATCTTACAGTATACATGATACATGAGAGTTCATATCCAGAGCACAGGCAAAAAATATTATTTAGGTACGTCATAACTCAGTCAGTGCTCTGCCAAGTTGCTCCAACCAGTTCCTCTGTCATTTACTTAGAACCACATTTGACCTAGCAGAAGAGGGTTTTAAACTAAAGTTGCCAGGGAAGTGGAACCTCAATTCATCCCACTCCTACCAGTTTGATGCCAGTGCCAGCAAAAGAGGCCCAGAGCCTGGAGAAGGATCACAGATCAGCAGGGGAGCACCTGAAGAGCAGCACAAAGGAATCCCAGCCACTCCAGCCAGTAAGTCAGCTTCATCAGGGGCCCAACTTAAATGTCTCTATGCAAATGCATGTAGCATGGGGAATAAACAAGAGGAGTTAGAGACGTGCACATGCCTGCAGGGCTATGATCTTAGTGCCGTCACAGAGACATGGTGGGATGGTTCCTATGACTAGACTGTTGGAATGGAAGGATACAGGCTCTTTAGGAAGAACAGGCAGGGGAGTCAAGGAGGGGGTGTCACCCTCTATGTCAATGACCAGCTGGAGTGCATGGAGGTCTGCCTGGGGATGGATGAGGAGCCAGCTGAGAGCTTATGGGCCAGGATTAAAGGGAGGGAAGGGACAGGTGACATTATAGTGGGGGTCTGCTACAGGTGACCCGACCAGGAAGACTGAGCAGATGAGGCCCTCTATAGACATATAGGAACAGCCTCACATTCACAAGCCCGGGTCCTCATGAGGGACTTCAGCCATGCTGATGTCTGTTGGAGGGACAACACAGCAGAGCTTAAGCAAGCTGGGAGATTCCTGGAATGCATTGATGATAACTTCCTTCTCCAAGTGACAGAGGAGCCAACAAGGAGAGGTGCTGTGCTGGACCTTGTTCTCACCAACAAGGAGAGGCTGGTGGGGAATGTGAAGCTCAAGGGCAGTCTTGGCTGCAGTGACCATGAAACGGTGGAGATTAAGATCCTTAGGGTAGCGAGGTGGGCGCACAAGCTCACCACCCTGGACTTCAGAAGAGAAGACTTTGGCCTCTTCAGGGATCTGCTTGGTAGAGTACCATGGGATAAAGCCCTGGAGGGAAGAGGGGCCCAAGCAAGCCAGTTAACATTCAAGGATCACCTCCTCCAAGCTCAGGAGCGATGCATCCCAACAAAGAGGAAGTCAAGCAAAAACACCAGGAGGCCTGCATGGATGAACAAGGAGCTCCAGGACAAACTCAGACACAAAAAGGAAGCCTACAGAGGGTGGAAGCAAGGACAGGTAGCCTGGGAGGAATACAGAGAAATTGTCTGAGCAGCCAGGGATCAGGTTAGGAAAGCTAAAGCCCTGACAGAATTAAACCTGGCCAGGGATGTCAAGGGCAACAAGAAAAGCTTCTATTGGTATACCGGTGATAAAAGGAAGACTAGGGAAGGTGTGGACCTTCTCCAAAAGGAAACAGGAGAACTGGTTACCTGGGATATGGAGAAGGCTAAGGTACTCAATGACTTTTTTGCCTCAGCCTTCACCGGCAAGTGCTCAAGCCACACTGCCCAAGTTACAGAAGGCAAAGGCAGGACTGGGAGAATGAAGAACCACCCACTGTAGGAGACAATCAGGTTCAAGACCATCTAAGGAACCTGAAGGTGCACAAGTCCATGGGACTTGGTGAGATGCATCCACGGGTCCTGAGGGAACTGGCAGATGAAGTTACTAAGACACTAGCCATCATATTTGAGAAGTCGTGGCAGTCCGGTGAAGTTCCTACTGACTGGAAAAGGGGAAACATAACCCCCATTTTTAAAAAGGGAAAAAAGGAAGACCCGGGGAACTACAGGCCAGCCAGTCTCACCTCTGTGCCCAAAAAGATCATGGAGCAGATCCTCCTGGAAACTATGCAGAGGCACATGGAAAATAAGTATGTGATTTGTGACAGCCAACATGGCCTCACTAAGGGCAAATCATGCCTGAAAAATCTGGTGGCCTTCTATGACGGGGTTACAGTGTTGGATAAGGGAAGAGCAACTGATGTCGTCTACCTGGACTTGTGCAAAACATTTGACACTGTCCCACATGACATCCTTGTCTCTAAATTGGAGAGTCATGGAAAATGATGGACCACTCGGTGGATAAGGAATTGGCTGGATGGTCGCACTAAAAGAGTTGTGGTCAACACCTCAATGTCCAAGTGGAGATCAGTGACGAGTGGCATTCCTCAGGGGTCAGTATTGGGACCGGCGCTGTTTAACATCTTTGTCAGCCACATGGCCAGTGAGATTGAGTGCACCCTCAGCAAGCTGGCTGACAACACCAAGCTGTGTGGTGCGGTTGACATGCTGGAGGGAAGGGATGCCATCCAGAGGGACCTCGACAGGCTTGAGAGGTGGGCCTGTGCAAACATCATGAAGTTCAACAGGACCAAGTGCAAGACCCTGCACCTGGGTGGGGGCAATCCCAAGCACAAATACAGGCTGGGCAAAGAATGGATTGAGAACAGCCCTGAGGAGAAGGACGTGGGGGTGTTGGTTGATGAGAAGCTCAACATGACCTGGCAATGTGCGCATCCAGCCCAGAAAGCCAACCATATGCTGGGCTGCATCAAAAGAAGCATGACCAGAAGCTTGAGGGAAGTGATTCTGCCCCTCTACTCTGTTCTCATGAGACCCCACCTGGAGTACTTCATTCAGCTCTGGGGTCCCTAACGTAAGAAGGACATGGACCTGTTGGAGTGAGTCCCGAGGAGGGCCACAAAGATGATCAGAGGGCTGGAGGACCTCTCCAATGGAGACAGGCTGGGAAGAGTTGGGGCTGTTCAGCCTGGAAAAGAGAAGGCTCCAGGGAGACCTTATGAAGGGGGCCTGCAAGAGAGCTGGAGAGGGACTCTTTACAAGGGCATGTAGTGATAGGACAAGGGGTAATGGCTTTAACCTGAAAGAGGGTAGATTTAGATTAGATATACAGAAGAAATTCTTCACTATGAGGGTGGTGAGGCACTGGAACAGGTTGCCCAGAGAAGTTGTGGATGCCCCATCATTGGAAGTGGTCAAAGTCATGTAGACTACAAGTCTTTGACCAACCTGATCCAGTGCAAGGTGTTCCTGCCCATGGCAGGAGGGTTGGAACTAGATGATCTTTAAGGTTCCTTCCAACCCAAACCATTCTATGATTCTATGATTCTATGAAACACTGGCAGATAATACTAACTAATTTTAGTTATTGTCAGTATATAAACAGACCTTAAAAGTAGACAGAGTTTATAGGCAGAGCATAGACTTCTGTCTCAAAAAGCAGAGTGAAAAAAGCAGATGGTGGCAATGTCATCACACTTACACAGCTTAAACTATACACCTAAATATCCCCCATGCTCTATCTAGCCTTTTCCCTCCTCCTTCTCTAAACACTAATCTGCTTTGTGCATCTTTAAACTTCAGGTTGCTCAGTCAGTCTCCGCACTCTTCCTCGACATTATTCTGAAGTGACAGTGTCTCCCACCTTTTTGTCTGCAGTAAATATTCTGGTATTCTCCTAGCTTTTGTCGTTGTATTAATCATTGTAAAGGTGCTCCCCAAGACCAAGCTACAGCCTCTCTCCTGCCTGATCCCTCATCTCTTAATAATTCATTTCCTTACCATCTTAGACATCTTCTGTTAATTTTGGTCAAATTTTATCAATGCATGACTCTGACACACTGGGTCAAGGTGTCAGAACTTGCACAGCTTTGACTAAGTCCTGAATGCTTCAGAAAAGGGGAAACTAGTCTGTTTCTGATGTTTCTTTTTCTCTGTAGGTGTACTTTCTGGTCCACAGTTAATTTCTTTCCTTTTCCTATTCTTTTGCCTTCTGTACTGGGTGGGGGTTTCATTTAATTTACTAATGGACAAAATTTCTTACTTATAAGGTATTTTTCTTTAGAGGCAGAGAAGGCATAATAGAAAGAAAAAAGTAGCTAAAATTAGTCTCTCTCACTCAAATTTCCCAAAGTATCTGTGCTGGTTTTGGCTGGGATAGAGTTAATTTTCTTCATAGTAGCTAGTATGGGGCTATGTTTTGAATTTGTGCTAAAAACAGTGTTGATAATGTAAAGATGTTTTGGTTGCTGCTAAGCAGTGCTTACACTAGCCAAGGACTTTTTTCAGCTTCCCATGCTCTGCCAGGTGCACAAGAAGCTGGGAGGGGACACAGCCAGGACAGCTGACCCCAACTGACCAAAGGCATATTCCATACCATATAGAGTCATGCTCAGTATATAAAGCTGGGGGAAGAAGAAGGAGAGGGGGGACGTTTGGAGTGATGGCGTTTAATCTTCCCAAGTAACCATTATGTGTGATGGAGCCCTGCTTTCCTGGAGATGGCTGAATGCCTGCCTGCCGATGGGAAGTAGTGAATGAATTCCTTCTTTTGCTCTGCTTGTGCATGCAGCTTTTGCTTTACCTATTAAACTGTCTTTATCTCAACCCATGAGTTTTCACACTTTTACTCTTCCAATTCTCTCCCCCATCCCACCAGGGAGGAGTGAGCAAGTGGCTGTGTGGTGCTTAGTTGCCGGCTCGGGTTAAACCATAACAGTGTCCATGCTGAATTCACAACTTGATTTTCAAGAAGATCTACTCATTTCCCCTTTCCTTTTTGTTCCGAGCTGCATGGTCAAGCATACAACACCCTCTCTTTTGTGTACTCCATCACTCCTTAGACTTTGGTGAAACATTACATCTCCCTACACAGTCAAAAATCTGTCTGTAATTTTGGACTATCTTTTCCCCAGGTTGCATTTTTTTGTGGTTGAATGAACTGAACCAGTTCATTGAGGAATTAGATGAGCAGTTGACTGGCTCAAGAGAAGCATCACGAATAAGTTGAACATAGAGGGAGAAAAGCTGGAGGGAGAGATGGGATAACTTCTTGCTTTAGATACATACTAGACTCATAGCTGGACTGGCTCATCTGCTTTGTGAAGCTTCATCCTGAAACAGGAACAGGTTTAAAAGATAGCAATAGTAGAATAGTAAGATTTCCTGTCCTTCCTCCTCTTCTTCTACCATCTACCAAGATGACACATATAACCATCTTTAGTATAGCTGAAAGTCTCTCAGAAAAGTGCAGAGAAAGATTTCTTGTCAAAGGACAGCTAGGAGCACGGGGATATGTATAGCTTTAAAGTGGAACTTCCAAAACATTTGCTGTTCCTGTTTTGTTCAGTGACACTTCAGTGAGAGTGATCATAGAGGCCCAGGGATATGGATCTTTATAAAGTTCATGGATAGCTGATCTCAATGGTGACCTCATAAAAACTGAGCGTAAAAATTATACCTAAGACTCTCTGTAAATATTTATTTCAACAGAATTAAAATCTATGCATAGAAATGTGTTTTAGCTGCAGAGCCTACTACTTGTGTAAGTAGGTAGAAATCTGTAAAATTCAGTATGGCAAGTTGTAAGATAAAAGGTTTCCTACACTTGAGGGTGTCTACAGCTGTTACCATGATGTTTTCATATACAGGGTTTTTTTTTCTCTTTCTATGAAGTATTTTTATTTCGTTTTTAAGGAAAAAACATTAAAGTCCTAGATGGCAGCTGACAGGTCAGTTCTTTTTCTTGTGCTTCCACATCACTACTTTTCATTTGCTTATATGATGCTCAAGGAAAAGGAGAACAAATGTATACACGTAACTTCAAAGAATGATGACAGAAAACCAAAAAAATCATAAGTTGCTCAAAAAGAGGTCAATATTGATCTCCCTCTCAGATGTACTTTGCCTTATTATTTGTTTTATTTGCTGCGTTTAGACAAGATTGGTCATTTATTTTCCTTTTAATCCCCTGACATCAATGAGAATACAGAGACACACAGAGCTTTTGAAAATGAAGCTGCTCAGGCTTCTCAGTTGCTGATCCAAAAGCTATTGTTGCCAATGGTAAAATTTCCAGTAATTTCAAAAGGTTTCCAGCCATTTCAACATACTTTAGATCAAGCACTCTTTTCAGGTTTAGGAAACTAAATTTAGGCATCATTTATCTACAGATAAAATATATTATTAAGACTGGAAAAAGATATTAGTCAGTTTTGTGTCTGTTGACCTTCAGACAGTAATAAAAAAAAAACCCTTCAGAAGTGACACTGAAAAACCAAGTACCAGGATCCAGTTTTTTCCCCTTAAAAAAGAAGTTGAGAGATCAGAAATGGTTTACAAGACCCTTATTTGGACCACAAACCCAGTATAACTGTAAATGTGATTAAAGTAGGAAGGTTTTGAGGGGCGTGGGTGTAACTTAGATATGCATCATAGTTTTGACATGAATTCAAGGTCTAAATAATAAAAAGAAAAATATAATTATAGCCCCTGCATGTAGGTGGACAGAGAAACATCTGCCTATTTATTTGTACACAAATAGTAAACAGCTTTTCAGGATATCCATCTTCGTGCATGTTTAGATGGTTTAAAAAATGATGAGGATAACACAACAGGAGCTTATTTCAATAAATTATTTGTTTCTGATATATATAAATATCAGAAGATATAATTAATTTTTTAAAGCATCTGTATTAAAAGAAATTGTTCAGTCCTGCAGAATCTCACTATAGACTTTGATAAATTGTTCCAGTTGTAAATCACAGTCTCATACAAGCTCACAAAGAAAAAAAAACAGGCAAACCCAGTGTTTTCTTCCTTGTGTAGTGCACTTTATTTCCAGTTTAAGTTTAATGCATTCAGATCTACCTGGTTTATCCCAGATATCCACACCTAGGAGACTCACTATATTCAGTAAGTCATTTGTAGTCTTTTTAAGTAAATAGAGAAAAATAAAAATCTCCAGAGTAAATTATTTATTCTTCAATAATTCTTTCACATTCAGATGAATTTCCCTCTGAACATAGATGGGTTTTACCACTTATTGTATAGGTATACGAGAGTGACTAATTCAGATTTAGAGGTTCTAATTATATATTTCTAGAGTTAAGAGAAATAAACTAAACCTTGAGTTTTGTTATTCTGTTATACAGATGAAGAGTAATCTATTATAATTTCTGTCCACACTTGGCATTTATGCTGCACACCAGCTAAGGGAAACCAATCAGGCTAATAGACTGAATGCATATTTTCACCTTGCTAACCAGTTGGTCTGCTTACCAACCAAAGGCTGTGAACAAAGAAATCTCTGTGCTATCCCAGGCTCATCAGAACACCTCAAGTGACATACAGAGCAACACTATGACAATTGTCATGCAGTGCTTGACCTTACTATCAACAACTACAGGAAATGTTAAATAAATCAGTATTTACTACTACTGAGAGAACTGGCTTTGTTCCACCCTAGAAACAGAAGCTTAAGGGGAGATTTTGTAGCTGTCTATAACTACTTTTTGGGAGAAGACTAGAAGAATAGTGAAGACTTTTAACGAAATTCTTCTCAAAGGTGCACCATGATAACAGCAGTGATAGGCCAAAAAGCTGTGAACACAGAAATTTCTGAGTGGAGGATTTTTATTTTCTTTTTAAAATTTATTTTTATGTTTTTACTGTGCAGGTGGTGATATAGTGGAACCGGTTGCTCAGAGAGTTTGTGGAATCTTCATTTCTGGAGCTTTTCAGAATTCAGCTGGCCAAGTCCCTGAGCAACCTGATCTAACTGGATGCTTTGCAACCTAAATTATTCTATGATTCTGTATACAAATAAACAAATATATACATTTTTTAATAGATATCTCTCTCATACATATATCTCTCATATATATATGAGAGATTTGATAAAAGCTGATGTGTTGCTGTAGAGATGTCTGAGTGCCTTGAATTGTTTCTTGGTCCCCCATCAATCTCCCAGGGCTCTGAGGAATCATTCATGATGTATTTCTTTGATTTAGTCAGAGGTTTTATCATATCCACTACAAACAGTTGACCATCACTTTGCATTTCCTTCTATTTGTTGCAGATAATCTTTCAAATTGCCTCTGGTTTATGTTATCAATGAATGACAATAAATGCAAATAATACATTCTTTTTTGTAATGCCAGTTTTACCTTTGTTTTATGATTGGCAGCTATCTAGCCAGGCTATTCTGAGGCTGTTTGTGATTGGCTGTATCTAGC
>WAAD01001852.1:39066-59306 GCA_013389945.1 Fregata magnificens
TCCTCTCCTCTCCTCTCCTCTCCTGTCCCTCCTCTTTTGATACTACATTACTTCTCATAGCTTCCAATATCTTTCCAATAGCACATTAAGCTAAATGACTCCCATCTGTCTGTATACTTCTTTCTTTCTCTCTTCAGCCACTTTAATACCCACTGTGCTGTGAAGGTTAACAGATCATATTGCTGATATGAATATTTGGGTCTATCATACTCTCTTCTGCACAAAGTCTGCTTCTCCACTGCTTCAAATTTAAACTTATTCTCAGCTTTAAGAAACTGCACATTGATTCCCCCATTTTCATAATCTTTTCTTGTCTCTTGATGCATCCTTAGCTGTCACTCTGGCAAATTCAGAGTCTAGAGTTTACATATACCATTTAAGTTTCTACAGGCTTAATTCAGAACTAGAAATGTGCAAGTATTTTTCTGTGTTTTTTTCCCCAGAGTGGATTATCGATAATATGTATTTATGAATTATAACATACTTATTAAAAACTGGAAATTATTTTATTGTTCTTTCAGTAATACCTATGTTCTCTATTAATGCTTTATCATTTAAATATAACAATAAGGCATTCATTATTGACTCCCGCCGTGCAGAGCAGATGAAGGAGCTATAACATGATTTCTAAAGAAGATATTTGTGTATGTCAGGGAGAAAGCACATGTAAAAAAATGCAGAACACTGAAGTATCAATTATGAATACAAGGTTATTCCTCAAACATTGAGATGACTATATGGAGTTTTCATTTTCAATGAATTTCTGGAAGAAAAGAATTAAAGAATGGGATTGCCTGTGTAGCTAGAGTTCCTAATACAGGGAAAAGCTTGCTGTCGCTTGGACAAAAGCCATTTTACTGAAATTGAGCATAATAGCAATGACAGATGCACTGCTTATTTTTCACGCAGCTCAACCTCTGCTTATTCCCCAATAATAAATGAAACAATAAAAACAAGCTACTACATCCAAATTCAAGGCTTTGTTTTGTTTGGTTGTTTTTGGTTTGGTTTTTTTTTTTATATCTAGAAGATGATAATGACGGGATAAAATGCAAAATGGTGGTACCTCTTATTGCCTGTCTAATTTCCTTTAACAATATTAAAAAAAAAAAAAAAAGATAATTGGAGCTAACCTTCACAAAGAGTCCATTAAAGGAGTTACTTAATGTTTTAGAATGTCTTAACTTAATCAGTAAAGTAGAAGAAATGTGATGCCACTTACATAATCTTTAGGATTTTGAAATAATTTGTCTTTTCATCTAAGTTATTCCAACAGGTAAGCAGTCATATAAGAGGTAAATATTTTATTTGATAATAAAACAGGGAAGAAACAGGGAATAGAATGACTAGTTTTTATCAATGGGAAGCATCCATGTTTAACATAGTTATCTGTAGTCTCCAAAGAGGAAGCAAAGATTGAGTGTGGAATTTGTATAGTCAGTTTATTTAAAGTCAGGGAGAAGAGAGCAGAAGCATGAGTAGACATACCAAGAAAAACCAGAAGGCAACATACTGTGAAGGGATTTTCTGTGCTGACAGATGCTAAGTAATTTGTGGCAGCGATTTCAGGTTTTTTATGTACAGGACAATCTCCAGAAAAGGAGAAAGCATTTACATTGATGTGGAGAAAGAAATGAATTTTACAGATTTAAGAACATGAAGATATATGTAATAAGCATGTTGGAAATATGACTGCTAGTAATAGTGAATAGAGAATAGAGAAACAATATAAGCTATATGATATATAAGATTGGATCCTATGTTGATTCATAAAAGCTTCATTTATCTGACTAAGAGGAAGACAATTAAGAGGGAAGGTCATGAAATTGCATATAATGTTGTTCTATTGCAGAGAGAAAAAAATCAAGAAGCCCTATATAGACTTTTCTATATCTATGGACAAAACACTTTCACAGAAATGAAAAGGTGTCATACTTCAAAGCTAGTGACAATCATTTTTTGTAGAGTTAATGTCTTCCAGAATGACTGAAGGGCAGCATGAAAGTATTTAGGAGCCAAGAACCTTGGATCCTGTCCAAAGACCAAATTTGCTCAATCACCAAATGAGATTATCTTCAGTTACAATTTTTTACTGAAAACCTTGGAAAGGATTGACAGAAAACAAAACGTAACTCTCCTTCAGGGCTTAAGATATCAAGCATCTACCTAAACATTTTAAATTGTTCCTGCCTGTCTTTAGTGGATTTTTTCAGATCATAGTATGAATAATTTGCAGACAACACCAAGTTGTGCGGTTGACACGCCTGAGGGATGCGTTGCAATCCAGAGGCACCTGGACAAGCTCGAGAAGTGGGCCCATGTGAACCTCATGAGGTTCAACAAGGCCAAGACCAAGGTCCTGCACATGGGTCGGGGCAATCCCAGTATCAGTACAGGCTGGGGGACGAAGGGATTGAAAGCAGCCCTGCTGAGAAGGACTTGGGGGTACTGGTGGACAAAAAGCTGGACATGACCCAGCAACATACGCTCGCAGCCCAGAAGGCCAACCATATCCTGGGCTGCATCAAAAGAAGCGTGGACAGCAGGTTGAAGGAGGTGATTCTGCCCCTCTACTCCACTCTGGTGAGACCCCACCTGGAGTACTGCGTCCAACTCTGGAGTCCTCAGCACAGGAAAGACCTGGACCTGTTGGAGCGGGTCCAGAGGAGGGCCACAAAAATGATCAGAGGACTGGAGGACCTCTCCTATGAAGACAGGCTGAGAGAGTTGGGGTTTTTCAGCCTGGAGAAGAGAAGGCTCCGAGGACACCTTATCACAGCCTTCCAGTAAATAAAGGGGGTTTTAAGAAAGATGCGAACAAACTTTTTAGTAGGGCCTGTTGCAATAGGACAAGGGGTAATGGTTTTAAAGTGAAAGAGGGTAGATTTGGACTAGATATAAGGAAGAAATTTTTTACAATAAGGGTGGTGAAACACTGGCACAGGTTGCCCAGAGAGGTGGTAGATGCCTCCACCCCTGGCAACATTCAAGGTCAGGTTGGATGGGGTTCTGAGCAACCTGATTTAGTTGAAGATGTCCCTGCTCATTGCAGGGGGGTTGGACTAGATGACCTTTAAAGGTCCCTTCCAACCCAAACTATTCTATGATTCTATGAATTTTATACCAAACACTGATAGATTCAGTGCAATGCCAGGTGGACAACTAATGGGATCTAGTATGGAATCTGCTATGTTCCAATAACATATGTGTGCTTGGGAATAATTACCTGAACAAAAGGTAAAGCATACAACATGATTATAAGCATTCTTTTTTTCCTCATTTTTTGCTAGAGCAAACTTGCTTGTGGTTAATGGTATAAATGTTATTACTCAACAACTGAAAATGTGGTGGGTTTGGGGTTTGGTTGGGTTTTTTTTTTTTTGTGATCTGTGTTCTGGTTTATTTTCTTTTCAAGAAATTCTTGATTCATTATTAGCCTTCTAAATTCAATACTTGAAATGTATGGTTCATCTTTTTAGCATATAGTTAACACCAGTTTGTTGCTATTAATGCTTGCCTGGCAAACAAATTCAGAAAATGCACATTCATGTGAATTAATATTGACAACTTAATATGAGATCCCTTTAAATGTTCTTTACTATGTTGTAGTATGACAGAAATAATAACAAGAAAATTAAAGGGCACATTCTATATCAAGCCTCATGCCAATAGTTGGTTTGTGATTTGTGTCATCCTGGTTGCCAGTACCTATTCCATTTTTTAACAGTGAGTACATCTCAGTAAATAACAACTTGTATAATCAACTGAAATTTTTCTGTCATATTTCTTTATTAAGTAAACTATTGAAACTGTACTTTTAATGTTTCTGATAAAGCTACAATTTAATAACAAATGAGCTGTTGTCACGGTCTTGATTAGACTTTTCCTAGAATATTGCATTGGGTTCTGACCTTTAGTCTTTTGTGCACAATCTCAATTTACTTTTACTTTTACACCTCAATTATTACACCTTTAAAATTAGATAGTCATAGAAGTAACTATGACATTAGTCCTTGCACATATCAGACATTACATAACATAATTTTTTATTGGTTTATTCAACTACAAAATTCAGGTATCATCAAGTAAACTTGACAAACTACTGTAGCTCTGTGATGAAAATTCAGAATGTTTTTTTGAAATAAACTTCTCAATATTGAATGTGACATCTATCTATTTTAATCAAATCTCTTCCCTCCCTTAATGTGTTTTCCTTCACTTCAGTTCATGTCAGACCATATGCAATGGCATATCTATCTGTTTATCTGTGGAAAGTCAGGACAGCAAAGCTGACCAAAGAAACAAATGCATTTTAACCTACTAATTCAGATGGTTAAGGAAAGCTTTGTTTCGTATGCATCAAAGTGGAACATTAAATAATGTCCCAATCAGAATATTAAAGAACAAGTGATTTCTTGGCATATACACTTGACAATTTAAAGAATTGCACAATACAGTGTTGGACATCAAGGATATTTTTAAAATGAGAAATACGCTAGACATTAACAATACAGAAAGACTGAAATATGGGCTAATATATCGTGACAGTAAGGCTTCAGCCCTTCAATATGTGACCATTCTTCACCCAAGCAGTCAGACTGACTTCATTGTTTCTGCTCATGATAGTAAGGATAACTTGTCTCCGTAAAAATACATATGCTTGTATCCCATATTATAACTAGGTAAACAGAAATCACGAGTATTATATAAAACTTGATCTCTTACAGTTTTTCTAAATTCTACTTTTACTTTAAACACGAGCTCTGGGCTAAATACACTGTATTTTCTTTTTGTTGATGATGTAAGTCCTATAAATAATACTTATTAGATACTCTGATGTCATAAACAGTTGCAAAAATGCCCATTGAAATCTGAGAACTACACTTAAACAAAGCTATAGAATGCCTTCAATATTCAGTCCATAGAAATTGATTATTACTGTATTGATCTGTTTGTAGTTCAGATTTAATTAATCCCAATGACAAAAGGTTTTGATTAAAACTAACTCTTTTCTGTTTTTTTTTCATGCTACAACATTGTCCCTTTCAAAGAATTTGAATGATACATATATTTATGAACTTCTTCAGAATTTTGTAGAAAAGGATGAACACCAGAAATTAAAAAAAAAAAAAAAAAAAAAGTCTTACTTAATACTTCATTTATGAAATGGGATTCATCTTACCTAACAGTTCAAGGTTTTTCCTCACCTATTAATGGTGAAGGACATACTTATACAATGATTCCTCTGACCTATAAAGAGATAAGATAGCTGCCTGTATGAATTATTTCTCTCTATTGACTAAAGGACCTTAGATGACTACTTTAACCTGGATTAAAAAAAAAGAACAACAACAAAAAAAAAAACCAAAACTAAATAATACAACAACAAAAACCCCCTTTTAGATAGCTTAAGCTAAGAAGGATAAATATATTCCCTAACTTTAAGAAAGTTAAATTTAGAGAAAAATCCCTCACATCCCCTAAGTAATGGCAAAGAGAAAATCTTGGTTGTGCTGAAATAAGTTGCAGTATTATGACAGACTTTTAAAAGACAGGATTTTTCTCTAAATTTATATGAGAAAGTGTAAAAAGTCAAGTTAATCTGATAAAAGAACAAATCATGTTCCTATTTTTGGAAATGAGGGATTGCCTCTGCATTACATAACCACAGGGTCTTCTGCAGATAGCAAACTGATAATAATATTGGTGTATGCTACCTCCTCAAAAAAATCTAGTTGAGTCAGTACATCACACACAATTAGAGATGGTGCTATACAATGGCAGCACACCCATCTGGTGTATCAGCTCCTTCTCCCAATTTTGTATCATCTGCAAACTTACCGTTAGGAATGATTTCCTCTTCATAAATCCATGCTGACTACTCCTGATCACATTCTTGTCTTCTGTGTGTCTGGATACGGTTTCCAGGATTAGTTGCTCCATCACCTTCCAAGGGACTGAGGTGAGGCTGACCATCCTGTAGTTCCCCAGATCTTCCTTCTTGCCTTTCTTGAAGACAGCAGTGACATAAGCAGTGCTTTCTTCCAGTCCTCAGGAACATCACATGATTGCCACAAACTTTCAAACCTGATAGAGGGTAGTCTCACAATGATATCAACTAGCTGCCTCAGAATTCGTGGGTGCAACCCATGAACTTACATATGTCCACTTTTTTTAAGTACTCCTTAACCTTGTCTTCCTCTAGCAATGGTAAGTCTTCCTTGCTTCAGACTTCCCTTCTCGTCTCAGGGGCCTGGGATCCCTGAAGGTTAGTCTTACCAGCAAAGACTGAGGTGAAGAAGGCACTGAGAACCTTGTCCTTCTCCTTGACCTTTCAATAGCACCCAGGATGATCTTCTCCATAACTTTTCCAGCTACTGAGTTTAGACTAAGAGGTCTGTCATTTCCTGGGTCTTCCCTGATGCCCTTGTAAACTGGAATAATGGTGGCTAGTTTCTAGTCATTGGAGAACTTCCCAGACTCCCAAGACATTAGGAGCCCATGGAAAAGATGCCTAAAGAAAAGGCACCCAAAGATTCAAGGTTAATAGCAGACTGAATGGGAGAAGATTGCATTCAGCCTTCCTCCTCTTCACTGTGTGTTTAGTAATTAGTCTGGTTAGGTACACTGTTTTATCACAATAGCTTTGGTAAGGGCATGGGCAACAATTAAGGAGATCAAATGAAACAGAGGTAGAATAATTGTAGAACATGGATGAACTTTCCACATAAGTTAGGACTTTAGGTTCTCTGGCTTGTCAAAATGAAAAGGCATATGGATGTGCAGAAGAACACAGCTTGAGGCATTTGGTGACAGGAAGGTATCTTTGATATGGAATCTGCTAAAATCCCCTTGTTTTCTATTACTGAATTCATGTCAAGTTATAAACCAAACAAATTCCAAGACTGATCAAAAGAATCAGCATTTACTTCAGTTGGTGTTTTGGGAATAGGATTTATGTCTTGTATAGGATTATCAATACACTGTCATTAAGAAGGAAAGAACTGAAACTAGCCTGCCCAAACTAGTATTTTAGTACTGGAAATATAGCATGAGAACATGAAACCATGGCAGTATGGAAGGTTAAGAAAATAACCATTGTCTTTCTGTCCTGAAAGCCTCTTTTCCATTTTTCATGTTACACGATAGTTATTCACATGATTTTAAGATGTAGATGAATCTTTAGAAGGCTGAATTTTTCTTTTTCTAGATTATTTCAGTTTTACTGTAGGAGATGATTAAAATCTCTCCCAAATCTATATAGTTGTATTCATGACCTTCCACAAATCACATTTGTCCATTCCTAGTTCTGAGAGAGAGTGGAAAGCATACATACAACATGCCTGATTTTGCTGAAAATTCAGAAGCTGTTTCTGGATTAAAGGGTACATTTATATTAAAGGTATTAAATTTATATTAATATTTATATTAAATATAGAAAAGACAAAAAAAGGTCTACAATAAAGAATTTTCTTGAACATAACTAAACATGTGATCTCACTATTGAGTAAGACCACGATATTAATAGAGTTCATTTCGCATGTTTTATGCTACCTAAATATTATGCGTGTCTTTCAAGATTGCCATTACCTATTGAATAGCTCATGAGGTTTGGTGACCACATCAGTTTACTTTCTTACATTTTCTTCAGAGTATTATAATAATTTTCCACTGCTGAAGTTTATGAGATTCCTCTCTGCCCAGTTCTCCAGCTTGTCAAGGTCCAGGCCACCTTAAAATATTAGATTGGACAGTTATGATAGATATGCATTACTTTACTGATAGATATGCTTTACTTTCAGGAGCTGAAAGGGCTGCATATCGGCCTAATTCATAGTTTGACCTGTGATCATTGCTAATCATTATTTGATTGAAAATGTAAGAACATGCAGAGCACAGAATGGGAAGAAATGTATGACTGGTAAAGAAAGGTGTGTAGGATATACTTGTAATTGATCATACTGTAGTTCACTCAGATAGGCTAGCAGTCATAAATTGGGCTATTCTTCTGAAGTTTCTGCCCACACAAACCATTTGCTTGACAACCTTTGAATTTTTTCTTGTTTTCTCTGTATCGATTTTCAATGGAATTTTCACTCTAACTGATTAATCTCTGTAGGTATATGGAGCACAGATGTGCTCTTTCTTTTTTCTAGGTTAAATCTCATAGAAACACTCTTGCTCCTTGCCTGCAACAGTAGGGAAGCAAGCTGAAAATGTCTCTGAAAGGAGGGCACAGGATATCAGAGAAAAATGAGTAAGTAAAGGATTAAGAGGTATGAATGTGGAAAGATGTAGGCAAACAGGTTTCGCATTGCTGCAACATAGGTATTTGGGTATTAGGCTTCACTATTTTCTATTGTTAACACTTCATATAAGTTAATGAATTTTTGTGGGTTCTGAAAAACCTATTTGTTCTGAGTTTGTATGTCTATTTGAAAGCGTCGTATTTTGATCTGTTATTACTGCCTGTTGTTATGTCTGTTAAAGACAATGATGAACTTTACATCGATGTCAATTAATGAGAATGAGGTCCAGAGAATGTATAAAACTGCAGCCAGATCTATCTCATGGACCAATAATTTTTTTTCCAAATTATGATTTTTCTTATAAAATCATAAAATATCTTGAGTTTGAAGGGACCCATAGGGATCATCAAGTCCAATTCCCTGCTCCTTGCAGGACTACCTAAAATTTATTGTGACTTCGGTCTGGGATTGGAATTCAGGTGGAATTCAAATGAAGAATTACAGCGCTACTGTGTCTGCTCAGACACAGGTGCTCTGTCTCCTTAGCTGCTTTGTCCCGTCAGGTGCAAAGTAGAGCACACCTATAAGGAAAGGATGTCTGGAAGATTCTCTACGAAGATAGCTGTAAGAGCAGTAAACTGGATGCTCCAATTCCACAGTTCAAGGCTGAAGGGTAGACAAAAGACAATGAATATTTAATTAATCCTATCAACGCTTAGAATTGTATTCCTTGATGTGATCCACAGAGGTGTCTGCAAGCTGGCTTTTGGTCCACAGAACTGAAAACGTTGATGAAATCCTCACTTTGTTCACGAATAAACTTACTTACAGAGAGGCATTATATGGTAATAGAAAGTTTGTGCTCAGGCTACACAAACAGTTTATTGTTTGGGATCGAGCCACAGAAAAAGCTTTGAAAGGGGAAGACAATTTTAATTTTAAATAACTGCCACACCACTATATAACAGCATCTATCTAAGAATAAAGATCCTTGTGTCTGGCAAGCCTAATATTTCTGTTAGGAGGCTCACTTACACCTGGAAAATCATCTTACAGAATAATCTGTCCAAAGAGTTTTCTTCCTAACCCACTCCCTCTTTATGCCAATAAACAAATGAGTAAATATTAAAAAACATAATAGAGAGTATTCACCATTCTCTGTACATACCTTCACAAATACATACAAACACACATATACAAGTATATACATATACACATATATACATATATGTATATATTGAATTTTCTTTGTGAAGTCATGTTGTTTTGTTTTAGATGATTTATAATTTTTCTACTTGTTTGGTTTATCTTTCAATGTTTTTGTAGTACTGAATAAAGTGTCATAAGTCTATAAATTCATTAATCAGACCTCTTTTAAAGTGTGTTATAACACATTCAACCCTGCACACTTCTTCTATAACATATTTTAATATGAATTTAATATTTGTTGTTTGAAACCAATATTTTTGGTTTCAAAGTGTATAAGAAAACTTCCTTTTCTTCCCTGTTTTTTTTAATTTACTCCAGCATTTTTCATCTTGACACCTCTATGTCTCTGTATTAAATTAAAAGACTAAATTAGTCTCTTCAAAGAACATTAAAAGAAAACATAAGAATGTTTTGTGATACTTCCAGTTTCTATTTCTGACTTAATAGTTACTTGAACTCCACGTAAACTAGGATATCTACAGATTGGTTTACAGATTTTTCAATTCAACTATATTTGAATAACAAACATTACTTTATGCTACATGTACTGACTATGTTTAATTTGGTTTGGATAGCTTTTGCCTTTGAAAATAACGTTTATGCCCAACTTTCACATATTAACAGACATAAAATGTGTTTTCCCATATACAAAGTCAGATATATGTTGGGAGATCAAAGTAGACTTATATTTACTAATTCAGACTTTTAAAACTATTTTATTCTTTTGTTAATTTATTACTTAGCAAGATGGCAAATATATCTACTGCCTCATTAAACACTTCTTTTTGTTCATCTGTGCTTCAAATAATCACCTCTAAATCACAAGCCACCTAATATTACTATTCAGTGTCTTCTCCAGAAGCCTGTCTTTGAGTTTCTACCTTTAGTAAGATAGGCTGGACCTGATACTCAGTTCTCAATATCATGATAGAAGTTCAGCTGCTGTTTTTCTGCTCAACTACCAAATCCTTTCAGCTACCTTGCTTGTCTGCTTGAGAGGGTCAGCAGGAAACATTGCCACTTGCTGTCTCAGTGGGAGAGCACTGTTTCAGAACTAGCCAGAAGAAAACTCTTCTCTGTTTATTCTTCTCATATCTGAGACTAATTAAGGCTACATTAACTATAACTATGTATTGCCATTATACGTTAGAAACTTCATGTGAAAATGTGTTCTGCTGTGTTGAGACTTAAGAATATTCCTAAAAAAAGGCAAAAATTTGACAGCTTTTTTTTCACATTATTGCCTTCTCACATGAATAATCTAATTTTTGTTAATGGCACTGCTCATGAGGCTAACACCACCCCCCGCAATGTGAGTACAGAAAGCCCAATTATGCTCCAAAATCACAAGGGGTAAGCAGCAGCAGAAGCAACAGAAATGCTTACACATTTCAGAAGACAATTCACCAACCAAGACATTATTGTCAAGAGGCTCTAGCCAAGTGTATGAATCCACCAAGTGAGGCTGCCTTTCATGGTTTCCTCTGTAACAGACACATCTCCTGTAGGTGGTCCTGAGTAAGTTCTCACACAGCCACTGCTAGCAAATTAAGTTCTAACTCAATAGGAAAGCAAAATAATCTGCAACTTCCTGGGAGGGGAGGGGGAGGGGTGGGAAGGTGCGGGGAGAGAAGCAAATAGATTCTACAGACAAGACATTTCTGTGAAAAATTGCACAAAAGTTTTTCTTAAACAAATTAGTAAGCCTGACATGACATATATGACAGTGGTTTGGAAGATAACTGGACTAGTAATGAGGAAAACTGCTAAAATATATGGAAACCTATCTCCTTAAATAGTATGTTATCACAGTAAGTGATTCCTTTGTTCAGGAGGCAGAGCAACAAGGACAGGAGCAGCAGCAGCAGTTGCGATGTCTACCCAAGTTCCTATATCTGTATGACTAAGGCTGTTTCTTTTTACAGAGTCAAGATGTTTCCATTGATAGTGTAGTACTGACTGAGGACAGAGTAATGGAGCAACTTATCTTCTTTTGCTACTTTAAATGCATAATTCTCAGGTGATGTCAATTTGTAGCTGTATTTTTTTTTCAGATGTAAGAAAGATGTAAGGGATGTCCAGGATAACAAGAAGGGCTTCTTCAAATACATCAGCTGTAAAAAGAAGACTGGGGAAACTGTGGGCCCGCTGCTGAACGAGGTGGGGGCCCTGGTGACTCAGGATGCAGAGAAGGCAGAGTTACTGAATGTCTTCTTTGCTTCAGTCTTTACTGCTAAGGCTGGCCCTCAGGCATCCCAGCCCCCAGAGGCGAGAGAGAAAATCTGGAGTAAGGAGGACTTCCCCTTGGTTGAGGAGGATTGGGTTGGGGATAATTTAGGCAAACCAGATCCTCATAAATCCATGGGCCCCGACGGGATGCTCCCACGAGTGCTGAGGGAGCTGGCGGATGTTCTTGCCAAGCCACTCTCCATCATCTTCGAAAGGTCATGAAAGACAGGAGAGGTGCCCGAGGACTGGAGGAAAGCCAATGTCACTCCAGTCTTCAAAAAGGGCAAGAAGGAGGACCCAGGAAACTATAGGCCAGTCAGCCTCACCTCCATCCCCAGAAAGGTAATGGAACAGTTCATCCTGGAGGTCATCTCCAGGCATGCAGAGGAAAAGAAGGTTATCAGAAGTAGTCAACATGGATTCACCAAGGAGAGATCATGCTTGACCACCTGACAGCCTTCTATGATGGTGTGACTGGCTGGGTAGATGAAGGGAGAGCAGTGGGTGTTGTTTACCTTGACTTCAGCAAGACCTGGACAGGCTGGAGAGCTGGGCTGAGGGGAACTGAATGAAATTCAATAAGAGCAAGTGTAAGGTCCTCCATGTGGGGAGGAACAACCCCATGCACGGGTACAGGTTGGGGGCTGACCTGCTGGAAAGTAGCTCTGCTGAGAAGGACCTGGGAGTGCTGGTGGACAGCAGGCTGATCATGAGCCAGCACTGTGCCCTTGTGGCCAAGAAGGCCAACGGGATCCTGGGGTGCATCAAAAGGAGTGTGGCCAGCAGGTCTAGGGAGGTTATCCTTCGCCTCTACTCCACCCTAGTGAGGCCACGTGGAATACTGTGTCCAGTTCTGGGCTGCTCAGTTCAAGGACAGGGAATTGCTGGAGCAAGTCCGGCAGAGAGCCACAAAGATGATCAGGGGACTGGAGCACCTCTCTTATGAGGAAAGGCTGAGAGACCTGGGTCTGTTCAGCCTGGAGAAGAGAAGACTGAGGGGGGATCTTGTCACTGCTTATAAATATCTGAAGGGTGGATGTCAAGAGGATGGGGCCAGACTCTTTTTGGTGGTGCCCAATGACAGGACAAGGGGCAATGGGCACAAATTGGAACACAGGAAGTTCCAGCTGAACATGAGAAAAACTTTCTTTACTGTGAGGGTGACAGAGCATTGGAACAGGCTGCCCAGAGAGGTTGTGGAATCTCCTTCTGTGGAAATATTTAAAACCCGCCTGGATGCAGTCCTGTGCACCCTTCTCTAGGTGTGCCTGCTCAAGCAGGGGGGTTGGACAAGATGATCTCCAGAGATCCCTTCCAACCCCAACCATTCTGTGATTCTGTGATTCTGTGAATTTTGTCAAAATATGACCTTGTTAATACATTGACATATGTGAGAAGATATAGCTCTGCTGTTTTAAGAAAGGGGAGGGGAACCAGCCATTCTTCTTCCAATCAAAATCTTCATTGTTACATGCAAAATCAAACACCAGGTTTGTGGGATTCATTTTTTAACATATTGAGTTTTAAATGGTAGGAAAAACTGTCTTGTTACCCGTTCAATGATATTAATAGTTAACTTAGACAAATATTAGTTACCAAATATTACAACCATTGGCATTTTCTTCACCAATTTAAAGAAATTTAAAGTCTGAATTATGTTATAAACCCTACTGATCAAAGTTTTAAGATGTTCATCTTATTCAAAACTAATTAAAATAATGACAGGTGTATTTTGTTTAAAGCAAGGAAGCAAGAGCCTTTAAAATCTCCACATTTATGACCTTACGTATCATGTCATGTTGCGTTACATCAGTCTGAACACATTCATTTTTAAATATATGATATGACATACTGTAACATGATTCACATTGCTTAGGATTTAAGGGACCCTGTTGTAATTGTGAAAGACAGAAAGTGAGAAAAAATTGCCCAAGCTTTGTTAAGGCAATTTAGAAATATTTATAATAACACAGTAATTGCATATGTATTTTTGAAGAAAAAGTAGTCTTAGTAAAGAATATGGCTAGCGGATCATGGACTCCGTTAACTTTACAGCTAATGAATTTTCTAGGTTTTTTGGTGACCATTGATATACCAGTTACTCAGTTTTGGCACTGAAATAATACAGTAATTTTGTTTACTTCTGTCCTGGTTTCGGCTGGGATAGAGTTAATTTTCCTCCTAGTAGTTGGTATAGTGGGGTGTTTTGGATTTAGCATGAGAATAATGTGATAACACACTGATGTTTTAGTTGTTGCTAAGCAGTGCTTATACTAAGTCAAGGACTTTTCAGCTTCCCATGCTCTGCCAGCAAGGAAGTGCACAAGAAGCTGGGAGGAAGCATAGCTGGGACAGTTGACCCAGACTGGCCAAAGGGTTATTCCATACCATATGATGTCATGCTCAAGTATATAAGCTGGGAGGAGTTGGCCGGGGGCCAGCGATCGCTGCTCAGGGACTGGCTGGGTGTCAGTCGACAGGTGGTGAGTGGTTGCATCCCTTGTTTTCCTTGGGTTTTGTTTCTCCCTCTCTTTTTTTGTTGTTTTTCTTTTCATTACAATGTATTATTATTATTATTATTATTATTTAATTTATTTTATTTCAATCATTAAACTGTTCTTATCTCAACCTATGAGTTTTCTTACTTTTGCCCTTCTTGTTCTCTCCCACATCCCACTGGGGCGGGGGGGCAAGGGTGAGCGAGCAGCTGTGTGGTGCTTCGTTGCCAACTGGGGTTAAACCACGACAACCTCTTATAAATCTCAGCTACAAGTTAGGATATATGTAGCTGAATTTTACCATTTAGGAATGTCAATTGCTTTAGCAAAACTGCCTAGTAAGCAATATATAACCTGTTGTCCTCAGACTGGATATGTACCAATATTATATTTCTACTATTTCTAATATATTTTCAGGTAGTTGAAGGTACAAATAATTGTGAAATAAGTTTGCTTGTTATGGATGTTTTGGATGCACTACATTTATTAAAATAAAAATAATGTGCCTGGATATTATATTAGCTCTTCATTTTATAAAAAAAAATGGCTGCTCAACAGCTAGTAAGAATTTGGAGTCATATAAAAATTATTAGATGTGCCAGATATTTTGAAGCATGCACACACATTTTGAAACAAGAATCATATGATTCATCAAATCCTTTCAGGGCCCTATTTTCATGTAACTTGAGAAACTAACTTTCTCAAACAACTGTTAATTTTTTGGATTTAGTGTTTGCCACCTACCATATTTTATGATCTGCTGAAGACTGCTTTTATCATATGTGTCAGCAGAAAGAAAATGAATAAGTTTAAAAGCTTTAGTGTATCATTTTTATTAAAAGATCTATGCTTACATTAGATTTTCACTGATGTAACATTGGTTATTTCAAAGAAGTGACTCTTTAGTACACTAGTAAGAGTGAGATAAGGATAAGGCACAGAGTAATTTGGGACCCATCAAGTTGAAGTGTGCCATCTAAATGCACTCATTTGCATCATAGTATTTATTAGCAGAACTCAAACCCCTTTATTTCTCAACTAATTTGACAAATGTATAGCAGCTCAATTTCCTTGAATGGGGAAGTTGGGATAATGCTAAAAACCTCAAATGTACCTAAATTTTATCACATGGAAAGGAATGAAGAAAAACTTTAGAATAAAATAATTTACAACAAAAATAATCTTTATTCATCTGCTGTAAAATCATTTCATGGAAGGCTGGTAAATTCTACTCAACAATCAATTTCAATTGATAAAGTCAACACAATGATAAAATCTCATGCATCAACCCTGTAAAGCCATCACACCTAAGGGCATATAAGCTATAGGATCTCTTATTTCAGTTTATCCATCATCACAGAGCACCTTAATAAATTCCGATTAGTTACATCTGAGCAAAGCGATGGAAGGCAGTGTGGCTGCCCGCTATCACTAGAATCATAGTTAGAGGATGAGGGGTTGCACAGGTGTATCTATGATCCAATTTGGGCTTCAACATGCTTATTGCTGGGGGTGGGGGGAGGAGGGAGGTGGCATAATGAAAAAAAAATGCTGTCTAACTTTCCAGAGCTACCAGTTTGAAAATAGAACTTTTAATTTGTAAATCCAGCACAGAAATTTGCCATGTACATGAGAAACAGAGAAAATAAAACATGATTTCTGGACATTTTTCAGAAGAGGAATGTACTTTCAAATTATACAGTCCTTGCTACTAATCATCTTATGGCACTGAGTCTTCCTGGAAGATACCAGACAAAACCATTATATCACTGCCTTCTGGCAGTGTTCCTTAGGTTACAAAGTGGGGCTCACAAATTCAAGCACCAAATGACATGTTATGTGCAATATTTGAAAACATGTTTCAGAATATAACACACACTGAAGCAAAATACACTTTAAGAATTTGAAGATAGATGACTTCAAAGATATTGTGAGGGAGACCAAGCCTCGGCGGCTTGCAAAAATATAATAGATATAGTGAGTTACCATGAAAATTGCAGAAAAAGCTTGCTTTCTCACTGCTGCCTTTTAGTGTATGTACTTCAGTGTAGACGAATAATAAAGATATGTAATTTAAATAAAATTCTGGCTCTTCTCAATGTCTGAGTGGAACATGTCTCATCCTGTTACAATCAATGAGGAAAAGCCATTAGCACTTCACGGGACAGGTTCTAAAGTATCCCTAACATTTCAACCTGAGTTTTTTCATAAATCTCACTCAATGTGTGGGTGTGTGTATTGTGGGGAAAGTTTCCTTTCAGTTTCTTACAGAACACAACTAAAATTACGTCAAAATTTATTGCATGTATTTAGAAATCATGGCACCAACTTCATACTTCGAGTTTCCACTAAAGACTCCGCTGAGAACCCTATAGACAACCTTTTTTGTCATGGCGTATTTTGTATATTAATTTGGGCAGAAGAATATAATTATTTTATTGTGTAGAAAAACAGAGTTCAAAAGTCAATGAAAAGAAAACAACTAGAATTCCTTTATGATGATTTAAGTTCAAATGAGAGCTTTGTTTGCGAAAACCATCTAATCAGTGACTATATAGGATATTTGGTACTATTTTTCATTGCAGCAAATAAAACCTGTAGGTCAGCTGTGTCCTTTTCTTTTTCTCACAAAAACACTTTATCTACATTTGAGAACCTCCATGATTTTTAGTATTTCTTTTCCCTTAGAATAATTAAGAGACTTAAAATGCCTTAATTCAACTTAGCTGTCATTTACCACATCCACTGGAAAAGTGTAAGTATCATGACTTGTAGCTCAGCCGCCTATATATTTCATACAATTTTGTAGTGCATGACACCGACCGTCCTAGGAATAAAAACCCTCTAAGCTGATTTTCTGCCATTAGTCACTGTAAGAACTACAGTGGTGGAGAGAGACTGAACATTTATGGACATTCATTTGCTCATTGTCTCCCACATTGATATGCTTGGGCCCATATTAAGGAATTTGGCAAATTCATGTTTTTTCTCTAGCTGTGCTGTAGCAATCACCTAAAACTTACACCTGAATTTCAGCTTAAATACAGGGCCAAATCAAGACCTGAAGCAAAGACTAGAAACATCACAGTTCCTAGAAATTATGATAGTAGCTGTGGGATTTAGGCTAGGACAAAAACTTATGAGTCTTTCTCTAAGTGGATTTCTCTATATAGGTGTCTACTCATCATGCACATGATTAATGTCCCAGAATGCACAATAAACAGGTAAGACTTCATTCAAATTTCCAATCATAGATACCTAATAACACTTGTGATGCTGCAGTGTATCTGCAGTGGCTTAAAACTGTCTGTTGAGAAAGATGCAGGTGTCCCATATCTCCTGTGTCATAACTTCTAGGTGTAGCTGTATAGCTTAGAAATCCAAGTGCCTCTGTAGTTAAAGAATTTAGGTTCAGTGTTAGGCAGTAGTGCACATTTAAACTACAGATTTGAATTTGTTTTCTGAGGTTCATTTAAATCCTGTGCTAGGAATCTAAGGCCTTCTTCAGAGCTGTCCCCAAGATCCAAATCTAGGTTTGATATGACAGACCTCTGGATGGATTTGAGCTGTTTACTCCACCCTGTACTTCTAAAAGACTCATGGCATAGAGTTTCCTATTCTTAAGAAATTAAATTTTGTGCTAAGGAATGCTGCAGAGCTGCTTAAACTTATAGGCCAAGTTAGAGACCAGCAAAAGGGAAAAAAGCATGCATAATCAAAACCAGCTTGTCCCGTTCCAGTACAAAGAGGAACTGACTGTTGCCCAACAGAGCATAGAGAACAGTAGTGATAGATGTTGCTATGTGAGGTGTTAGCAATGGCAATACACTAAAAAGCACTCCAAAATTATGGACCAAACTAACCAGGTATATGACTGGATGCTGTAAGGAAATAAAAGTGTTGCACATGGCTAGAAACTTCACAATTTCGTTTCCTCAGACAACTCAAATCCTACTCAAGCTCTACTTCAGGAATCAGCTGTGAGAAGATTTTCTCCAAACACTAGTGATATTGAGATGGAAGTATTTCACCTGAGGACATTCACCAGATACTGAAAACAGCATCAGAGACATTTGAACTTCTTGGAACTTTATAGGTGGGCTTAGTAGAGGATCTTATATTTTCGCCTTGCTATTATTGATCATACTATCATGAATGATATCATCATCATTTATTCACACTGTCCTGGACCTTTACTTCCTCTCTCAAATGAATACAGGGTATCCTATGGCTAATATTGTTCAATGATTAGAGAGCAATCTGGAATATAAAGAAATTATGTCTATTTGTTACCAGAAGAAGTTGATCTATCAACACCATCATACTGGCTTCCATTCATTATCCTTAACTGAATCCAGATTGTGCTTAGTTTTCTATTATATCTAGCTTTTTTACAGGACTAATTATATTTTATGCTATATAGCACATTTTTTTTACATGTATCTATGATTTCTCCTTCAAAAATTTTGAATTTTTGCCAAACATTTTATAATAAGTCTGGTATCTTACCCTTAACTGTATGTCACTATTTGATTGGTTAAAACTTATAAAAGAGTATAAAATTTTTGATCTTTGCTTTTTTTAAAAAAATTTTATAGAAAGATTGTAAACTGGTTTAGGTTTACACCTGAGGTAAAACAGTAAAAATGCATCACATTTTCTCTACAATATTCAAAAGTAAGATTCATAATTGGATCTTTTGACAAAAAGACAACAAAGCATTAATATTTAATCTTTTCTCTATTTTATAATGTATGTCTTTCACTTTTTGAGAAGGCAATCAAAATTATCTCCTTTTTGAGTTTTTGAAAAGTATAAAGGGATTCTATCTCTGTTATTTTAAAAAAATTACCTTTTTTTCTTCAATCTGAAAATCAAATTATCACTCAGAAATGTGAATTACCTTCCTTGTATACATCTTGATCTTATGTTCATGTGCAAAACATATAAAAAACCTGCTTGCAAAATTATTTTCAATTGGAATACAGCTGATTTTCCAAACCTATATGATATACTCATGTGTAAGTGTCTATGTACTTGGTCAAGGAATTTACCTATACACAGATTACTTCTGCCTTTTTATGTAGGATCAGAATCTCAAGCATTAATATCTTTATTAACTTCAAAGTGAAATCCCCTCGATTTTCTAATTCTGAAGACTGATCATTCATTATTGCACTTTTAATGTTAATAAAGGACAGCAGAATCATCACAATTTAAAACTTTAATTAGAAAACAGTAATAACTTAAGTGTAACTTGCTGTCTCATTTAAACTGCAGCAAAGTAATTGCCTGTGTTTTATACCAGATATTACTTTTCTGAGAGATGGCATGAAAGAGGGAAAGGGAGGAAAGTGGAGGCAAAGGGACAGAAACTAAATTGGTGTTTAGTCATTCAGGGAACAGAGGTAAGGCAGTCACCTCAGGTTTGACTGAAGGTAGCAGTTATAAAGGCTGGAGCACAGATCTACTTCTTCTTATGCCACCAGATGGATATTCTGATTTTAATGGTAATTTGTTTTCAAGAAGCATTTTTCCAGCCAAAGCCAATGTCTCTTGCCTTAGGTGGATTCCTTACTCCTGCTCCAGATAGCAATATATCTCAGACCCCTTAGTCCCTGACCCACTGAAACTTCCATCATTCTACTGTTTCAACTAATTTTTTCATGTGAACCTGTTTCCCTGTTTAAATCAGATCTTCTACCCTTTATTCACTGTCATGCTTTTAGTTACAACTGAGTCTTTCACCTCCAGTCTAATTTTCATTTTGCTTCCCTTTCTTCTACACCCACACAGTCTGCTCTTCCTCACACTGATGAATCTTTGGTGCTCATTCAGACTGCCTTATTTCCTTTTTATCTGCCTTCTACACTTCAGATAATATTTTCTATTTTTCCCTTTGTGATCCCAGATTATTTCTAAATTAGAAATAGCCAGGAAGTGAGCCCAAGAAGCATACTTCAAAAACTGAGTTATGCACTATCGATTCATTAGCTTACTCCCTGATACTGTTCTGGACCGCTCCATTTAGCTCTTGGGTAGGACAGCTTCTGGG
>WAAD01001852.1:59325-72815 GCA_013389945.1 Fregata magnificens
GGGTAGGACAGCTTCTGGGTATTGTTCTGCTATAATTTACTCCTGAGGCTACTCCCAAAAAAGCAGTATAGATGAAACTGCACCAGATTCAGTTGCCTCCATTTCACACTGTCTTCCAGCACTATCCCTGAGGACTCCTAACCTTCAAAAAACTTCTACATTTTCTTATACCATGCCCCAGGATATTCAACTCACACCTTTAGTTTCATGCAATAAAAACACTACCCTGCTCCAAAACTGCTACTAAGACTAAAAAAAAGTTAACAACAAAAAAGTAATACAACCTCCCAAACATGTCTCACGTAACTCCTAAGAAAACTAATGCATAGCCTTTCATGTTTATCCCCTTCTTTTTAATATTTAAAAAATAATATACTGATGATTGAAAAGAGAAGTTACTAGCCCTGCTGTTGAATGGGTAAGAGCACTGCATACATTCCCATGCTAACCTGGCAGTCAGAATCATGAGTTGTTATGCAGCCCAAATCTGAGCAGACAACCTTAATTGCCTTACTGTGGGGATTGTTGTAAATATCTACTGGGAAACACTGTCTGTTTTATCTGTGACCTTAGCAGATTTGAAAGAGTAACAGTGGAGTGAGAGGCTAAGTACACAGTTCGCTGTACGACTTCCAAGTTCCCCTTTTCCTACCTTAATTGCAACCAATTAAGTATAATTATTAATCTCAAAAAATTGAGGTTTTTTTTTTACCTACTTGCTTTCTTCTCATCATACCCCTAGCACTCATGTATTTTCAGACTTCCCTGCATTAATTTAGCAGCCATTTATATAAAAGAAGATGCTGGCCAAGACTCAAGCTATTATATTCCACCTTTGTTGATTTAGCTGTTCAATTGCATAACAGTATCTTAGAATATTTCAGTATTTTAGAAATCCTAATGAAGTCCCATGTTATGCACCGAAGTTCAGAACTTTAAAAGCTTGAAAAGTTTTACAGCCAGTTTTGAATACAGCTATCTTCTGGATGTCTGAATGAAGTATTACTAGACGGTAAGACTGAAAATACCTTTCTGTTCTACAGCAGATTTTTATAATTGATTGATATCACATAGAAAATAGACATTTTGGATTCATTCAGCATGTGCACTTAGTATATGGCTGATACTCTTGTGTTTTAGAATCATGTGGGTTAAAGTAATTAGAAAAAAAATTTCATTTCTCAAGTTAGGATAGCCGGCTGCAGCCACACCCGTAGTGATGTAGTGTGCAAAAATGAGTAGAAAAAGGCATAGTTGGAGTGTGCTATGCTCTACACCCTGTGTGGTGTCTGACCCTTTAGGAACGATAGGGAGCTTGTGTGAGATAGAACAGCTTCCAGCTGCTCTAACATGCACTGTGCATCAGTTCTGCCCTAAGAATCAGGGACTCACAACTGGTTTCACAACAGCCCCTCCACTGCTTTATTAAAGGGAAGCTTGGGACAATAGGAAAGATGAGCTTTTTGCTCTAAGTCACTCCGTGACACGTTAACCTCCAGCTCTTTCCTACAAGCTGCTAATTTTTTTCACGTTGTTATGCATATATAGCTGTTATATATGGGTTTATATTTGTTTATCTTTATATAGGGCCTTAATTAAACACCCTGACTACATGAGGCTGTGAAGGAGAATATATTTCTGATCTGTCCTCTCTATGCCCTATCTCCTGAAGGCTGGAACGACGGCTAATCTGGCTTCTATTATTAAATTCTAGTGATTGCTTCTCTAGTTCCCACTTGTGTTCCAGCATGATAAATAAAAGGTGGAAATTAAACATTTCCTGACCTGTAAAGTGCTCTACATGGTTTATTTGGGTTTCTAGGCACAGCTTAAAAAGGTGGTGAGTGTTCGAGAGGTAACCTGTTTAGCCTCTGAGCAGCAGGGCAGAAGAAATAGTTTTACATTATTCAAGAAGCAGTTCCTCATAGTGATCAAAGAGTAGTGTTAGTAGGCTCTGAAGGGGTTCACCCTTTAATTCTTGTCCACCAGAAGCATTATGGCTGTGTCCCAGGTCTTAGTGCTTTATAGTGCGGTGCAGCAGATCTGAATGGTGGCCCATTAAGACTAGTATGTTGCCCCTGAGGGAGGTTTCAAAAATAAATGATAGTCCAGTCAAGTAACTGAGAATATTTACCAGAGAACAAAATTCTTCCCTAATCTCGAAGGCAATACTGTTAAATCCTGAAGAGTATTATCACTCCTTTAGTGATGTCGTTACACTGGAGAAACAAGAGGATGCAAGTTATAGGCCTAACTTGCAAGCACCAATCCCACAGAGCTACAGAACATCAGAAACTACCCCTTACTCCTCAGAGACTGATACATACGATATACTACGGAGCAAAAGACCCTTATCCTCCAGCAATTCAAGCAATCTTTTTCTTTAATAACTAGGCTGTTAATCAAGTAGCATTTATCATATTCACCCTCCTTGCCTGAATTCAAAAAATGACAATAGAGGACTTTTAGCAATAGATCATACTATTGCTAATGTATCTATTACCCGGCATGTTAGCAATTTAAAAAATACTGTCAAATAGTTTATTCAAAAGGCAATTGTACTTAGCAATTTGAAAGACAATCTATTTATCTGGGTTTTTTTCATGTCTATATATACTTCCTTTTTCCTTCTCAGTCCATGTATTTCATGTGTTGGTATTGTCACATTTTCTTTTTCTATTTCAAATTATTTTCTACCAAGCAATGAAAGTTCAATCTGCCTATCAGGATTTCTACATAACAAACATAAATTAAGATTTACATCTATTTACAGGGAACTTTCTTTTTGAAAAGAATTTCAAGTCTGCTGGATACCTTAAACATTGATACTGTGTTTTATTTACTCCTTATCTGACATAGCCATCTTTAGATCAGAGACTGATTCTTTATCCTGTATTTGAATGCCTGTTAATACTGGATCTGAGGCGTAATTTGATCTGGACACACCTGTTTTACAAAAAAGTAACAAAGTTAATAGAATATATACATTAACTAGTGGCAAATATTCTTCTAGACCCATTGGTCATCAAAACAGAAATGCTGTAAAAATGCATGTTTTCTTACTGATGCAGCTGATTTAATGAAAATGCAATTAAAATCCTACTGGGATAGAGCAGTTATTGTCTTTCATTATATGCGTGGTTGATAAAGCAACATGTGATGTTGGATATTTTCCTGGGAATAGGACCAATATAAAACCAAGGTAGTTATATACTATGAAAGATATTATTGATGTCAATAAGATAAGATGCATTCTGCTGTGAAAGAAATTCAGTAAATCTGAAAAGACAGAAAAATATTTCTCTATGTCAATCCAAGTAAAAAGACATGAACAAAACATTCTGAAAATTTTAATACTTACTCTTAAATATAACTCTGAAAGTTATACATCCATGTCAGTATTTTACTGATACAGAATTTACTCTTGAATATTTTGTCATGTTGGAAAAAGATGTTTCTAAATAAGTCTGCTTGTATATAGCCAACAGTAAATTCTGCTTTTCTTCTATACTTGTATCCAGGAAACTTATTCTCAGCATCACTGTTTCATTCATGCAGAAGCCGATCAAAACCAACAGTTTACAGAAACTGGTTTCTTATGAGATGCAGTAAAAAAGATACATGTAAATTTGTCATATAAGAAGCCAATAAGACATGCTCTTGTGTTTATGATGCAAATATACCTGGGAAATTTCTTTGGTTCTTTTTTTAATGTGAATGAGCTCTAGTCTGGTCCCATTGACAGAATGAGCATTTGAGGCTGAAGAATATTAAATGAGCTGCTAGACAGTGTCTTCTAGTTTAGTTTCACCTGAAAGGAACACCACAGTTCATGTACCCTGAGACCATTTCACAATGCAAACCAAAGCCTGTTGCAAACAAAATATGAACAATTGGAAGTTCACTCCTGATGTAAGATAAACAGTAATTCAGACAAATCCTATAGCTTTAATAGCACTGTAATATGCCATTAGAGATGTTTAGGGGCAGTTTTACTCACTTTCCTAAGTATCATACTGGCTTTGATTAATAAGATTTTCTTCCAGCAAACTGCTAAGGGCAGAAAACAAGGTTCATTGTACATATAGTATACTTTAGCAATAAACAGTTTTGCATCAGTTACATAAACATTTTCTTTAGATCATTCTGTTCTACTTTTTTTTCTTTTTTTTTTTTAAGAACCCCATAGTAGCTGCAACTAGAATAATACTGTCCCTATTGTTTTCTGTTTTGATTACATGACATATCTTATATGGAAGTTCATGTCAATATGTTTAAAAATTGATAACTGACTGTAACTCAGTGGAATTTTGTGACATCCATTTGTATTTGTGCGAGATGATCAGGTCTATTGAAACGCTGTTGTCCTTTCTGCACCAAATGCATAGATTACATAGAGATGAACTGTGATGCTCGGTTACCTCAAAGTTTGAGGTACTTTTTACACTTAGATATAAGTATTTATGTATGACTTTGTGTTTTAGTTAGTAGAGATCTGAGGCTTATTTCAGGTCATTAACATAAGCATCTAGTATTATTTGAGATGGCTTACTGTGTCTTGCCTGCCTCCAGCTTCTGTGCAAGAAGGCAGTTTCCTAGGTAGTAACAGCCAGCTCTTCATAGGTGTTACAAATATTTCATCAGTAGAATCAAGGGACTATATAGAAAGCAAATCAGGTGTAGATGTCTAGGACAATCTGAATAACATTCTGCACTCTCTTTTGACTAGAACACCATTCACAACAGTGGGAGTCCAGACACCCAGTCCACACGTAGACGCCTATGCAGTATTTTAATTGACACATCTTAGGTGTCTTAACTTATATGTGAATTCTGTCCATGTATTACATGTAGATTGACTGTACGTCCTGTTAGAGAAAGTCCTGGGGAATAAACCAAAGTGTCTCACCATCTCTTACTATCTGTAGTACCTCTTTGCATAAGCCAAGGTTTACACATATTCATGGCATGTTTTCTGTGTGAGTTTCAGGCAGTGAAGTGTTTATGGAGTCATCTAATTAAACACTTTTTTTTTCCTGCTTGATGGCTAATTAGGTGTAATACTTATGCAGGTGACTGTGCTGGTTTTGGCTGGGATAGAGTTAATTCTCTTTATAGTAGCTAGTATGGGGCTATGTTTTGGATTTGTGCTGAAAACAGTGTTGATAATGCAGAGATGTTTTAGTTGTTGCTAAGTAGTGCTTACANAATTTTACTTTAGTTATTAAACTGTTCTTAACTCAACCCACAAGTTTTCTTGCTTTTGCCCTTCCGATTCTCTCCCCCATCCCACTGGGGGGTGGGGGGGGTGAGTGAGCAGCTGCGTGGTGTTTAGCTGCCTGCCAGGTTAAACCACAACAGCGACTTTGGGGCAACTGCATCTATTATTGAAAAAAAAAAAAACGACCCTTGTCACAAAAAAGGTGGCATTCCTACCATAGAAAACACAAAATTATGGAAATTCTGAGAAAATGCAAATCAATCTAAACTGAATAGACATAGTACAGAATAGCAAGGACTGTTTTTATCATTCTCTAAGGACATTAAAATGAAATCAACATCCAACTGGTTAAGAGCCCATAACTAACTGTCCCTCTGCTCACTTGACAGACATTTCACTCAGAGGCAGAAACCAGCTGCAGAATATTAATATAAGCAGGTAGCTGACCACAGACTTTGACACTGGTATGTGGGAGGGGAAAGCATTACTTACTGCTTCTTTTTTGTTATGTTCTTTTCTGTTATGGACCCAAATTGTGGATGGCATAGTAGATGGTTTCTACTTTTGTCTTCTGTGTGGAGGCAAAATTAGAAACATGATACAGCATAAGCTCATAACCACCATTAATAACATACAGCAATGTCAAGAAGTCAGCCTAGAAACAGGCATTGATTGCTCTAAACTTCCATCATGTTTATTCATAAAGGAATTTCTATAAAAGTAACATTCCAGTCTGAATGCATACAAATTATTCTTCTAGGGATAGTGAAAACAATTGCCAACCCATCTGAACCCTAATAATGCCAATTAAGAGCATGAAGAGCCAAAATATTTGCAAGTAAATTCAAAGTAATTTCTTTTAATTAAATATATAATAACAAAATCTTAACTTGAGTGTAACCAGGATAGTCTAAAAATAGTTGAGAAAATTGTTTGTTTGTTTGTTTTTCCCAAGCAAACAATAGTAACGCTTTGACATTCCCTAGAGACTCATAATATAATTCGGGACAGCTAACCGTAGTCCGCAGATTTCAAGTATGCCCAGATGACCAAACAGCACTAGGGCTACGATGTGACTGTATTTCAAAATGCAAACCAAAAATAGTTTGCTGTGGCTATGTCTGAACAAATCTGTGGTCCTGCTTGCCAGAATTGCATCTCAACGTTGGATCTAAGCATGGTATATATGATATTACTTTAAGTTTATGTAACCGTAAGTTATCTAACTAGGAAATTAATTTAAAGAAAGAGGACAAATGACAAATATTTTGAGTAATAATTTCTTTTCGAGCATGCAGTTACTAAGAAATATAGAGTATTGCCTTGCTAAGACTGTATACGTGGAAATTACCAAGTGACATTTAGTATATGAAAATAAGGGAAAATGCCATAGTGTGAGAAAGCCTGTATTAGTACATCTGCACACTGTACACTAAGGCACACTTTAATGTTTACTCTATGCATTGTAAAAATAATTAAACAGAAACCCATTAATTACTCTTTAAGTGTATATTAAGTTAATGTAGGCAGAGTGCTGAAATACATGGAAAAGAATGAAAATAAAGATGATGGAAGAGGAAAGTATTATTTAAACCAAAAGGAATAGATTGCAAACTTGTTAGATTAAAGACTGGGAAGTATTGCAAGCTATTACGTCACAGTATAATTGGTTTTTGGGGTGGTGGTAATAATTAACCATATTGTAACAGCTGAGCATTGCAAGTTAAGAGCCAGTTCCTAACTAAATTTGCAATTAATCTACTTAGTGACATAGGTCTCATTTTTTAAATTCCTTGGCCTTTACTTTTCTTATCAGCACAACAGAGATCATACTTTCTTTTTTTTAGCACAATCTGTTCATAAGCTTAAACATTTCCTACTCATTGAAAATAAAAAAAAAAATCACCCAACTGAAGATGATTTAAAATTAAAACATATTACATTTACTTTATCAAGTTGTAAAGTGATCATCAAACAAGTAGAGAAAATCCTTAACAAAAAGAAAAAAATCAATTGTTACACATATTTTTTTCACTTAGAAACATAGAGGGAAAGAAAATTCAGTATAACTATTAGATACTGACAAATTCTCTTCTGTCTTTTATCTGTAGCTAAAGGGGGTCCTGTGACAATTATAAACTATAAGTGCAATAGTCAGGATACATTAGCCTAACTTGAACCCAAATATAATACTGAAATAATGTCACTTGCAATAGTATACAAATATTTTGTAACACTGTGATGGTATAGGCAGACACAAAGTATTTTACATAAATGTTTGAGCAGCGTGACAATTAAAGGGGTAAAGAAAGACTGGAGTCGTTGCACCAGAAGGCATCCGAGGGATAGAAGAACAAAGAACAAGAGAAGTAGGACATCAAATAGGCAGGGCATCCTCCTGAATACATAAGAGGTATAATTGGCAACAACAAAAATAAGTTGTATCAGCAGCAGATGAGATGATACCCCACTTTTGGAACAGGGACATTAAAAACCTTGTAGGCATAAATGAAGAAAATCAGCAGAGAAAGAAGACAAGCTCATTTCAGTTTATCCTTTTTTCACCCAAAGATTTCTTAAGTCTGATCACTCTGATCTTGGTGACATAGAGCCACCAAGGACCATAGCCGTCAGTGATAACTATATGATATCAGTTCCCTAGTATTATATACTCACAACTAATTTAAGCTATAGGTATTAAAGCTGAACAACCTTATATATGGGGTGATAAGGAGCAATAATGTGTAAGAACTAACTATTAGCACAAAGTGTGTGCTAATAAATGAATTTAGTAAAGTGTCTGTTTATTTGATTGTTTTAGTTTTTAGTTTAAAACTGCCCTGATTTTTCAATCTTCTAAATGCTCCCACCACAGCAATCTTTAATTCCCTAACTAATATATAAACATATATGTGCAAATATACATACACGTGTTCAGGTGCAATGTTTTTTTTATTTCACTTTATTAAACATTTCACATCATTGATAAAAATGAATTAAATATCTGAGATTATGTTTAGTAGACTGTTGAGGGAACAGAAACTCAAAAGAAGCTGATTGTGAATAAGAAAAGCCTTTACATTAGAAGCTATCTTAATCTGTTAGATGGCAAGAAAGCAATCTTAAACTATTAGAAAATATTGTAAACTATTAAAAATAGTTTACACTTAATTGAAAACTTTTATATCAGTTTTGTTAATGGATAAAGCAGTAGTTCTTAGCTTTACTGATATCCAAAAAGGGCATGTCTAGAGCTTTAAACTGTTTGGCTCAATGACTTCTCATGACCAAGTTTCATGAATTAATCAGACATTGTATGCAAAAGAAAAGCACTTTCTCTTATCTTTTTTTAATTTTCTAACTTTTTCAAGGTATAAAACGACTCCTTGTTCTTGTGTCCATCCACAAGACAGAAATAAATGAATTACTCTTTCTCTGAACCAGTTAATGCTTTAGACAATCTTAACATTATTTTATTTATTTGTTTTTGTTCTAAGGGAAACAAGGAAAACAATCCAATCTCTTCAAAGGTTTTTTTAGATGGCAGCTAATTCTTCCCAGTACAACAAATGTGCAGTCTTCTTTTGGCTTTGCAGTAATCCGCATTGTACCAAAGTCTAATTTTCACAAGTGGCTGCAGCTGTTTCTGCTGTTAAATAGGATGGTGTTACTCTAGCTGCATAATCCTGGTGATTCCTTTGTGTTGGCATTAATGGTCAGCACAGTAAGTCAAATCAGCTTGGTTATCTGACTGGGAACTAATCTTGCAGGGGAAAAGAAAATGGCTTTCAGAAGATCAACAAGTTCATCTGATTTACTGAGTAATCGCTGCAGCCAGCGTCACAGAAGCAATGGCAAAGTTGATGCATGGACAAAGGGAAGAAGCAGAATGGGTGTGCTGCAACCCTCTCCTTCAACAGAATTGCACAGATAAGCTTCAGAAAACTGTGAAACCATACCTTTGTTATTCCCTCAATGTACCTATTTATGTAAAGACAATCTAACATTTTTATATTTGTCATCACTTAATTCCTTTCGTATCTTAATAACATGTTCACTTCTTGGGTACATCCTCACATCAGGCAGAGGAATTCATCAGTTCTAGAATGACAAACTGCATGCTTTTTTATATTTAATTTGCAATATTATCTGATGGTAGGATAGTTCAAAGATAGGGAAAGTGTGAATAGAGTATAGGGAAAGAATTTACCAATATATACATAAATAAATGATTCATATATATCAATACTCAATTTTATTTGCAAACATGTTCTGCAGTTCTCTGCTTCTGGAACTGTCAGGTCTACTGACCATGGTGGTAGGTTCCCACTTTTAATAGCAATTCACTCTCTTTTTCTCCTGAATAGGGACTGGATTTCTAGAAGGTCAACTGCACAGGATGGGAGACATCCAGATATCCTGGAAAATGATTCACCAAGAGTGATTCTGTACCTTTCAACTTCTGGATAAGCCAATTGCACCTGCTTTGTGTTTGGGTCTTATTTAAATTCTCTTAGGTTTTTTTTCTAATTTTGATTAGCAGAGGTGTCATATAAACATCCTGTTGTCTCTGTACTTGTTTTGGTATTTGTGCTGAGAGTGGCTAACTACTTATAAGGATTTGGTACAATATTGCCTCTTGCACTACTCAACCCCTTAAATATTTTACTGTATTTTTTTTTCATGTAGGAATTAAGATATTCCCTTCAAGAGGAATTCCCAAGAGCTTGTCTTATTCTATTCTGTATTGTAAAACCAGAAATACAGCTATGGTTTAGATTTTTCACATATAATTTAGCTTGCAAATGTATTTAAAGACTATTTGATTTCTTCTTAGTAGCTATAGCATGTGAAGAGTAAAAGACAAAACATAATCCTTTGCTTACCCTTTTGTTCTTTATACAAAACCAAAGACAGGGTAAATGGAATATTATTTACCAGCATTACTGCTTAAGAATTGCTTTGACTTAGAAGAAAGTTGACTTCATCTTTGAAGTCAAGAAGATAAAAAAGAGCAATTTTTCTTCCCTCCTGTTTTTATTTTTCTTAAACTGATGTTTAAGAAAGTGATTTTAGATGTGAATCACAGTATTGGCAGTCTTTCATGAAACGAGATTCTAATTTTCAGGTGCCATAGAGGCATCACTCTCTCTCCAGGAGAAAACCAAAAAACACAAAAGAACAGTATCTAAAATTTAGATATGTTCTGTCTTTGAGAATTTCCTCAGTAAATTATAACGTTGGATTAGTTCCTGAAAATTAATGCTTATATTAGTAATGCAAGAATGCCAGCATCCAAAGGTACTTAGATATCTGGTTGATAATGTTAGAAAACCACCCTCCACCATCTTTGGAAGGCAGAGACAATCAGGGAAGGTTCCTGGTGACTCAAAAAAAAAGCAAATATCACACTCATCTTCAAGATGGGCAAGAAAGGATTCAGGGAGCTGCAGACTGGTTTTCCTAACCTAATTCAGTTGAAGGTTAGAGCAATACCTCCTGGAAGCCACATCAAGACACATGTAGGACAAGAGGAAGACCGAGAATAGGCATTTACTGAGGCTAGATCATGCCTGATCAAACTGATTTCCTTTTATAATGAGAAGACCAGCGTGGTGGGCAAGGGAAGAGAAGTGGCTGCCCTAATGTTACCAACATTTTTGACATGGTGTCCCATAGTACGTCTTTTTGTAGCTGTATTGGAAAGAAATGGTCTGGATACATGGAATGACAAGCTGGGTGAAAAATTGACTAAACTGCCATACTGAAAGAGCAGTTGTCAACAGTTCAAAACCCCGCTGTTAGCCAGATATTATATGTCAGCCTGACTTATTCCTCAGGGTTGATAGTGAGGTCAATACTGTTCAACATCCTCATTAATGGTCTGCATGATGAGGGAGAATGCACTTTCAGCATGTCTCTGGACAGGAGAACAACTGATATGCTGAAGGACTGGCTGCTATTGAAAAGGCTTTCAACAGACTGAAAGAATGGGTGAACAAAAATATTTTCAGTTTCAATAGTCCTGTACATTGGATGAAAAAACACAACAGTACAGGCTGGAAGTTGACTAGCTAGAAAGTAGGTTTACAGAAAAGAGACAGGTCTTTTGTTTGAGACAATAAGTTGAACACAAATCAGCAGTGTGCTCCTGCAACAATGGAAGCTAAGTGCCTGCTGGGCTGCTTTAGAAAGACACTGGGAAAATATTAGGGAGAAATGTCGTATATGCTTGCTCTGTTTCTACCATCCCCTAGGTATCTGTTTATGGCCATTTTAGGAGACAAAATTCTGATCTGGTGCAGTGTGGCCACCCTCATGTTCTAAAAATGAGGCACTGTAATGATGAATGGGCAAATTCCCTACACGAACTAGTGAATATACAACTACCTGTAGAATAGCTTTCCAACAGCTAATTTCAAGGAATGCAATATGATGACTGTCTGGGACAGTCTTTGAATGTATCATCTTGAATAATAAGAGGAATAAATCTCTAAGTGCTTCTCCTCTTGGGGAGGTAAGGGCTACTCATCTCATTAGGCAGAAGAGGTTCTTGGTAGATAAACTAAAGTAACTTCTTTGTCAGCAGTAGTAAATCACTAAGAGAATTACTTGGAAAAGAGGCACATTGTCAGACGGGAATTTCAGTGCTCTCTGGGCTTCCTAGGTAATAAGAAGTTCATGTCTTGGAGCAGAAGGAGTTCAGGAGACAATCCCTGGCCTGTCAAGGTCAGCACACAGAAGAACATGTAGCCAGCAACTTAAGAGAATGTGATGATATTGGCACTACATTTAGATTTTTTTTTCCCACTAAGCCTTTTCTCACCCATGGATAGATATAGTAGGTGCAGTTTTGACCCAAACCCAGAGCAAGGATTAAACTCACAATTGTAGATCTGTAGCAAGATGCCATAAGTACCATGCATCCACAACCCTTGCAAGTACTGTTATTATAATGCTTTACAATTTGCTTTATTCAGATGTAATAGACATTTAATTTGCCACTATTTGAGATATTGCAGAACAAATACAGGGCATTAATCAAGCAGAAATTAACTGACTGATTTTAATTATACTGAAATAAGATGCCACTGCTTCGAGGCTTAACCCAGGGGTGAATATTATAAACTTATGAAAAAAAGGTTTTAATAGAACTGCAAACAGCCTTAGCTGATATCTCAACTACAATNAGTGTGCTCCTGCAACAATGGAAGCTAAGTGCCTGCTGGGCTGCTTTAGAAAGACACTGGGAAAATATTAGGGAGAAATGTCGTATATGCTTGCTCTGTTTCTACCATCCCCTAGGTATCTGTTTATGGCCATTTTAGGAGACAAAATTCTGATCTGGTGCAGTGTGGCCACCCTCATGTTCTAAAAATGAGGCACTGTAATGATGAATGGGCAAATTCCCTACACGAACTAGTGAATATACAACTACCTGTAGAATAGCTTTCCAACAGCTAATTTCAAGGAATGCAATATGATGACTGTCTGGGACAGTCTTTGAATGTATCATCTTGAATAATAAGAGGAATAAATCTCTAAGTGCTTCTCCTCTTGGGGAGGTAAGGGCTACTCATCTCATTAGGCAGAAGAGGTTCTTGGTAGATAAACTAAAGTAACTTCTTTGTCAGCAGTAGTAAATCACTAAGAGAATTACTTGGAAAAGAGGCACATTGTCAGACGGGAATTTCAGTGCTCTCTGGGCTTCCTAGGTAATAAGAAGTTCATGTCTTGGAGCAGAAGGAGTTCAGGAGACAATCCCTGGCCTGTCAAGGTCAGCACACAGAAGAACATGTAGCCAGCAACTTAAGAGAATGTGATGATATTGGCACTACATTTAGATTTTTTTTTCCCACTAAGCCTTTTCTCACCCATGGATAGATATAGTAGGTGCAGTTTTGACCCAAACCCAGAGCAAGGATTAAACTCACAATTGTAGATCTGTAGCAAGATGCCATAAGTACCATGCATCCACAACCCTTGCAAGTACTGTTATTATAATGCTTTACAATTTGCTTTATTCAGATGTAATAGACATTTAATTTGCCACTATTTGAGATATTGCAGAACAAATACAGGGCATTAATCAAGCAGAAATTAACTGACTGATTTTAATTATACTGAAATAAGATGCCACTGCTTCGAGGCTTAACCCAGGGGTGAATATTATAAACTTATGAAAAAAAGGTTTTAATAGAACTGCAAACAGCCTTAGCTGATATCTCAACTACAATGCATCATCTCCTTTTTTATGACTGTGCATTTA
>WAAD01001852.1:76065-132176 GCA_013389945.1 Fregata magnificens
GTGCCAGATTTTGCATTTCTTAACCAGACTAATTGGAAAAATACATTTCAGATATGAGAGGATCAGGGAAATCTCACTATATGCTTGCCCTGATTTTATGTTCTTCTGAAAAAAACTACTACTGACCAATTATAAAAACAATATATTGAGCATGATGAACCATTGGTCTGATCCAGCATGTCCAGATGGTAGACATTTGGCCTTGGTTCCTCTAGTCCCTATCCCAAAAACAGGCTCCAAAGAAAGTCAGGATATCACTGCATATTCACATAGTACCTGACAGAAACCACTTTGTTCCATGATTTTTCTGAGCAGGCACAGTGAAAGACATTTTAGGCAGGACCATTTTAGTCATTTCAGGCAGCACTTTTGCCATATTAGCTCTTTAAATGGAACAGGAAAATCTTGGAGAAAAAAACATAGTTTTTCAGTTACTGTGATTGAAGTGATATCCTGGTCATTTATGACCTCTGTGACACTGTGTTGGATTATTTATTTTCTGTTATTGTTTTGTTTTGTTTAATTAATTAGACTCCAATTTTACATAAAAATACAAATGAATAAACATAGCATGCCCCACAATTTCCTTATACAAAACTAGGACATCATAATTTTTTAAAAACTGTACAAATCCATGAACACTGAAAAATCATCCTGTAGGACAGCTATACCCTCAAAAAACCCTGCCTTTTCCTCCAATTTTTATTTTATAGTAAAATAATTCAGTCAAATTACATTTTGTCTATTCTTTAAAAATGAAGACTGGTGAGCATATGAAACTTTTTTTTACCTTTGATAAAAAAATATTTTTATAATTGATGGAGATTGAGAAGGCAAATCACAGTTAATGCTGATATATAGAAATTCCTGAAGAGTGAGAAAAGAATTTGTATGAATGCTGACACAACAGAGCTGCACTGAACATAATGCAGTTTAACTGATACTCAGCTAAAAAATAAAATCACATTTCTTTTAAAAGCAAGCTTAAAAGTATATATAAACAGACACACAACTATTCTATAACCACAGATGACACTTATTCCTCTGAAATCATATATTCTGTATAATAATGCTGACACAAAAATAAACTTTTTTTTTTCAAATATTTATACACAATTACACAGTTATTTTGTTTACCAAAAAAAGATGATAGCAGAGACAACTGAGTTCTTCAAACGTAAAATAAATTTTTANTATTTTATGCATGTTTTATTGATCATAGTGTTTAAAAACATATGATTCATTTACATCAACCATTAAATGGGAAATATATTACAGAGATGAGCAGATTTTGGAATGGCATCCAACCAGCTTCCATGGATTGTCTGTATTTTCTGAATGTTTGCCAAAACACATAGGTGCATTCCTATCCTAGACAGAAAATCCATCTTGCTGTTTGTGAAACTTGTTAAATACATCTCAGTAAACAAGTAATATAAAAACACATAGCTGGATTTTCATTTTCTTCTAGGTACAGAACAATAGTATTTTGGATCTGCAAACAACTTTTCCCCCTGACTGATGTCACTACTATTTAGCCCTCTAAGGTTAGCATTTATTGATTCTGCTTTTACTTTGATTGGATCTTACCTACTTCAGTGCTTCAGTAAATTGAAACCTTCTGCAGTTCATGGAAGAAATCTGAGAGCAAGGCTGTGAGAAAATGTACACTGACCTCAATTTGTTTCAAACTATATTGGTAAAAACATTGTCATCAGGTTGCAGAAGTGACCTCAGCTAACAGGAGATAAAAATCAAACCTCATATTCTCAACAAGCCTTTAACAGAAGCATATTTAATTATTCCCAAAGTACAAATCACAGCACTATTTTCCTATACTCTGTAAATATGAGAATTGTTCTCTGTTTCCCTCTCAGCCTATAAAGACGTACATCTCCTTGTGATATATACATCTCTAGGAGGAGATATAGCAGCCTACCTAATTTGTGCTTGAGCAGCCTGGAAGTGTCATAACCTACCTTTTAAGTTTTATTCTGGGATTGAATTAGGTAACTAAAACAATAAAAAAATATTAATCACCTTTGGAAAATGGCATTTGGGAGGAAAAAAGAATATGATGTTTAAATATAGCAACAGATTTTGAAACAAAATGTTTTACTATTTTAATTGCAAATATTCATTGATAATAATAATTCATTACTGTTTTGCTATTACAAGCTGTAGGCTAATGGTAATGTAGTCCCAAGTAGGATGGACTGGGTCATAAAATTAACTCTAGTAACTTTGATGGGATGATGACAAACATGATTGTTGCAAGCTTTAATTTTTATCTATTAATTTTCAATGGAGAAAGCGTAGCATTATCCTACCAATTTTGAAGATCAGCATCTGAATGCATTCCCCACTGATTAAACTCATTTTATGTGATGTTAGATTTATTTCATGTCTAGAATGTTTAATATGTTACATATTTTAATGTTTTTATATACATTTGTGTAAGCACCATATATGCATTATAACAAATATAATAGATATAACATCATATAATATAATATAATATAAATCCTCATGCCATGAACCCATGGCCTATACAGAGAAACATCGACAAGTTGAGAGGTGTGAAACTAATGTTGTTAATTCAAAAAGTGGCAGGTGCCTCTCTTTGGAGTTTTTTTTCTTTTTTACTCTTTCTAGACATAAATCTCCATTACAGCTTAGGATGGTTTTATACAAGTGTTTAAATTTGAGCTTTTTCTTCCTCGGATTAATGCTTATCCTTGCAAATGTGCAGCTACCACAAGATGGTCCTTTCTGGTCAGTAATTAAGGGTTTTTCGCTGTTGCTCCATCCTTTTCACACTTTCCCGGTGCCCTGGTGTGGGCTCTCCAAGGGGTGCAGTTCCTTCAGGAATATCCATCTGGTCTGGTGTGGATCCTTCACAAGCTGCAGTGAATACCTGCTCCAACACCATACAGCACTGGATGTTTATTTTAGGCCTGGGCTAAATTCTGTTTGAAAAATTGCTTATTTCCTAATCGCTATGTTTCCATCACAATCTAAATATGCCAAAGACAAGATAGCTCAGTGAGGGATAGTTCAAGTACAAGCGGCGTCCAGGTTTCTCAGCAGCTCAGAGTAAGTTCCAGCACTACCTTTAGTTCCATCTGATAAAGAACTTCATAAAAGCACATTAGTAAAGTTTATTCAACAAGAATTTGAGACACTGAGTATTCCAGAAACTTTTTAAGATTAAAAAAACTAGTTTAGCACATTACACCTGAAAGCGACGTTGTAGATTTTGCTACAGATGGAGGATACTGTAAGTTCATTCACAGGAAATAGTTCACATGAATTCAAGTGAACTCAATACATATGAAACAAAATCTGCTATAACCCAGCCAAGAAAGTTTAATTTTAACTCTTTAAAAGTATGGAGGTTTTTTGTTGTTTTGTTTGTTTATTTGCCATAGATCAGATATCAACTGGGTAAATTCATACATAAAACCCCACCCTTATCTGTGTTCCATAAGTAGTTGGGGATTTTTTGTTTGGTTGGGGGTTTTTTTTAGAAATAGGAATAAATCCATTGTCCATCTTTTATGCAAACCCTTTTTCATAAAAACGTATGTGTAAGGGCAGAGAATGCTTTTGGAATAAGAAAGCCATGTACTATACACTTTAGTACTTTTTCTACCCAGCTGTCACAAACAGAAAGGCAAACTTTTTCTCATTCTCCATATAATATTATTTACAGACAAATTATCAACCCAAACCAAATTTTCCTGGAGTCTCGAGGTTCCAGCTCTGTGTTGAGTTACACTACTGGTTAAATTCATAACAGGAAATCAAATAATATCAAATAATACCTGACCACCAAAATACCACAAACAGTTAAAATGCAGGTGTTTCACATCTGAACACAAATACCTCACCTGCCTTGAAAAAGTTAGTTATTTTTTTCTTAAAATATTTTAATATAGTGAAAAGTTTTTGTTTGTTTGTTATTGTTTTTAATTTGACCTTAAATGTCACATGGTGGTATGTCAAATGAAGTAATTCTGATCATGTGAAATTGGATCATGTCTCACATGCATCAACTTGATTGATTAAACCTGACAAGATGCATCAAAATGTGACACATATGCTTCAAAATCAGAAATAATGTGGGCTTCTGAAAGCAATAGTGTTTCTTAATCATTTCTGAAAGATACATTTTCCCTCGGGAATAAAAACAAACCCATAGTCAACAATGCAAAGAATGTCACTGGATCTTGAACATGATAATTAAAGAGGCAAGAGAGAAATAGATATTTTTTCTCCCTTTCAGGAAATGCACTGGCAAGTAAACTAGATGCATTTACTACCTTATTTCAGTGTAAGATAAGATTTTTAAATAATATTTTGTTATCTTATAAACAAAGAAAATTAATTTGGTGCAGAAATAGTCCTGAGACAGAAAACACGTTTTATGTCCCCTTTGAATACTGCCCCAGTCATAAATCTTAGAACATTGCGTCACAGCACCTAGTAACATGCTAACGGGTTTCTTGTGACCCAGATGCTGTCCAGTGAACTCATGTTAATGTATTCACAAAATTCACAAAAATGTTCCTACTGAAGATGAGGAAGCAAATTTGTGTTTAGCAAAGGAGAAAATGTATTACATTCAAACTTAATCTAAGCAAAATGGGAAGGATTTGCTTACATGGTAGGCTTTTATAAAAATTACTATGAGCTAGGTTTTATTATCTTCATTTCAACTGAGTAACACCATGATTTATGATTTAGCCATAAAAATCCAAGAGATAACTTAAGAAATAAGGTAATAATGAATTTAAATAAAACAGAATCTGGCTTCAAAATCCTCAAATAGTTCATTCTCCTTTAGGATTTATTTCCCCCCACACACCTTTTTCTTTTATCTGAGTGGCTCTCAGTAGTTCAGAATCACAATTCAAGGTAAAATTAAAAATAACTAACAATGTAAAAGCATTAAACACTGTTTCCCTGAACCCAACAGAAATAAACCAGCTGATAATTTCTTTGCTCAGACTTCACTTAGCCCAGACAATCTTTCAGCAAAGATTTTTCTCATGGTCATTTTAACAGCCAGTATCCACCTGTATGTGTGGCCTGGAAGCTATGTCTGTCTTTTTCCGTGGTGTGCCTGTATCCTTTAACTTATAAAGTGTGATCAGAAAGAAATATTTTCATCTTGGGTAGCTGTTTATTTATATGTTTTGCTTGAAGGCCCTTGATCTTCTGCAGTCTGTTATCTTTAGGGGCTCCTTCATGCCATCTTAAATGAAGATGGTGGTTAAACTTCCAGCTTTAGTGACATGCAACCAGACCAGCAACACAGTTTATTCTGGGGTAAAACACTAAGGACTAACTGGATTTATGCTGTTCTCATTAGGTATTTCTGTCAAGTCCATTATTTCTATGGAGGTCTGAAAAGGCCTCAGTATAAATTCAATTCACATTAAAGCTTTTAATGAAAATGTATAGAGAATAAGATTAATACAGTTTGTGGCATGAATATTTATATATTCAGAGATTTGAGACCTCAAAACAGTTAGTGACCTAAAGCCCTGTAATATTTTCATGTCCTACCTTTCCCTGATACAGAAATTATCAGATATGTAGATGATTTTGAAATGAGTTGTCTGCTGACAGAAATTACAATCCAAAGAGGCAGCGGTTAGATTTGGCAGGAGCATTATCTTCGTCACTGGGTAAAGAGAAAAAAGAGGGACTGAAAAAATATTGTTGAAAGCTGGGGAAAACAGAGCTTTTCTGTCAAGTTTTTTTCTGCTGGCATCTTTCCTTTAAATATCTGCCCTAGAGCATTTTATTCTTACTGTATTTCATCATTTCATTTGCTTATACTTTGCAGTACAAATTTAACTCAACCAAAACTGATAGCCAAACAGTTATTTTAAAACTTTTTTCCCAAGATTGTTAGCGATTGTTGTGAGTACTTGAGACATATCACCATGAATGAGGTCTGACCGTAGTGCTGGGTTATCTCCTATTTCTTCCACTGTACAGCTAAACAAACAGACAACTGAGGAAGTGATCAAGATTTGAAGACCGAAAACATTTCTTCCAGGTGCAGGTGCCCAGGGTCTGGCAGCGGGGGCTGCAGGGCGGCCTCTGTGAGGAGAGGCCGGGGCTGCCCCGGGCCGGACACAGCCGGTTCCAGCCGGCTCCAACCCACCCACCCCAGGGCGCGGCTGAGCCCCTCGGCCGAGGTGGTGGCGCCTCGGGGAAAATGTGCTTAATAAAGGGCAAAATGCTACACAGCAGTGTGAGGAGTGAGGGGAAAAAAGTGTGAGAAACAACCCTGCTGTGCCTCTCAGGGGTCAGAAATGAAGGGGTGAAGTTGAGACTGGGAAACGGGGAAGGAAAGGTGCTGTTTTAATGTTTGACTTTTTGCTTCACACTACCTGAATGAGTAACTAAATCTTTATTTTAAGTGGCAATAAATTAATTTTCCCCAAGTTGAGTCTGTTTTGCCCATGACGGTAACTGATAAGTGATGTCCCTATCTTTATCTCAACCCAAGAGCTTTTTCATTCCTGTTCTTCCTATCTTTGACCCACCCCATCCTGCTGAAGGGGGTGGGGGAGAGGTCGAGTGGCTGGGTGGGAGTTTGGCTGTTAGCCAAGGGTAACCCACTTCAACAGAACAAGCCAGTGAGGATTTTCAAGAACATGCCTGTGCCCACCTACTAATGAATTCTCTTACGTACAAGGTCATGGCTCACCCTAACAGTTTAACAGCCTGTGATACTTCAGTTTACATTTCAGACAGGAGCCTCGGTTTCCCCTACATAGGAGAGAAGACACAGAGTGTGGTCTGTATATGCCTAAAATCGTTCTGGGTACACACTTGGATCAGGAATTTGGGAACTGATCCCTTAGGATATCAAATGTATTAAGTTCAGAACCAACGCAGCCTAATGTTAAACAAAGTAAAATGGAATATAATCTGCTTAAGATGTGCTTTTTGAGGTTTGGGGGTTTTTTTGGCAATAATTTTAAAGTGAATAGTTCTTCACAGGATGGCAGTGGTAAACGGATCTGGGACAGAAAGCGGTGTGACTGCAATTGCAGTAATATTCTGGTGGAATTCACCCCACCACATTTAAAACTGTAGCATGTAGATTTAACTTCTAAGCTAGTTGTCTAAGTTTTATAGTCAATGGATAAAAAAACCCCAAACAAATACTTCCTAAGGTAGATGTCTACAATGTCAACAACCAATGTTAGGTAAAATACAAATCTTGTCCCTGCCTTCCACATTATAAGGGTACACTGGAATAATATATAATATCTGGCTAAAGATGTGTCAAGGTCTGCTAAGTCAGAAACTGTTTGGATTTAACATATTTGCCAAATCTGGAGGCTGAGAGCTTTAAGGAAATGTTTTATCTTCTCTGTTATTTTCTCATTTCCTTAAGCTTTCTGTGTGAAGCCTGTCTCTTCTAGCAGGTGAATGTTTATCTTCTTTTCAATCCTCATGTAGGTAAACACATTAAAAATGGGAAATTTTACCTTATAGCAGGAGTTCAAAACATACTATTTGAGGAGCTGGGGGTTAAAAATAAGTGATACTATAAGACAAGAAGAATACCTGTACAGAAATAAACTGATAGCTCAGGAGAAAAGCAGCCAAACTGGCGAGTGAATTAATGTTGTCGGAGGGTTAGAAAAAATCAGATGGGCTACAACAGATATTGGTGGGAAAATAATACGGCAAGATTAGTCCAATTAATAAATGGGAAAAGGATGAAATTAATGAAGGTTTAAAATAGCTAGGCTGCTTTAAAACAACCCATCAGTAAGAGACAAAAAAGTTGACAACAGTTTTGACAATCAGAAAGTCATGTAGATCTTGTAAAGGCATCTATTGAAAAAGAGCCAGAAAAGGAGAACTTGGTTAATTGAAATGCATGAAAAGATGCTAGTCAGCTGAACGCTTGATTCAGTAAGAGACCTAACATGTATCTGCTTCTAAACAAGCGAATGCTTTTGTGGATTGCAACACCATAACAATACTCATATGATAAAACTAAGCAGTTATTTAATTAGCCTGCTGAATCAGGGCTTATATAAGGTCAAAACAAGACTTCCTGGCTTACAAAATATCTATATTATCTTCTGGAAATATATCTATTGATTTTCCCTCTGCTTTAGTTCAAACTGAGCTGTTGGACACCACATGTGCAGAATCCATGGATCCAGTACAGAAAGCCACAACATGAATGACTGACTCTGTAGCCTTGGATTTAGGTCACTCTGTGAACGGTAAGTTCAGAGGCTTTGTTTCTTGCACTGTTTAAGTATCTTACATTATTAAGTCATTGATTAAAAAAATCAAGGATGGCGCTGATTCTTCCATCCTCCTTACCAGATGCCTGTATGTCTGATTGCAGCTCTGTTGACCCTCATTCTGGCATCTAATAGTCTTGTTCTGAGTTTGCAGTGCCTGCACAGTGGCCCACAACTGAGGTCAGGGATGGAATGTGTGTTCTTTTATAATAGTCAGCAGGCGAGTGGTGAACATTTTTAGGATGATGAAATTGTTACTTCAAATCAAATTCGAATGAGAGAAGTCCCATGCATTTTATTTCTTGGGTGAGTATCCTAAGCACTGAAATATTATAGAATAAACAAGGATGACACTGCATCACAGAACTCAAGGGAATTAGTCAAGCTTATATCATACCTGATAAATCAATGTTCTTGGGGTGCTTAAACGTCCAAAAGCCTGTTTTCTGCCTTGCAAATGTCCTTAGGCAAAGACAGGCGCTCATTTGCCAGTTGTGAGCATCCATAATCCCAAAGAATTCAAACTTTTCAAATACTTTTGCTGTTATGTTACTATTTCAGACTTGGCAACACATCACAGTTCTAATCTGTTGTGAAATCTTGGACAATTGACTTTATCTTTGTAACATTTTTTTTCTCTCTTTCCCTGAAGCTCAAAAGTCATTCTTATGCTATAGATAACATTTTAAAGACTATTTTGAGGATCCCAGTTGCTGCATTTGGGCATACATTGTAAAGCAGTAATTAGAATGCAACCATAACATGACTTTTGGAGGCGGATCTGAAAGCCATCTTTTACACATCATTATTAACTGCAAATACCCCCAAAAGATTTTTTTTTGCTTAAAAGAACCTCCTACTTTGATGCTCAAATGGCTGATAAAATAAAACATTTTTAAAATTATTGTTTTATGTATAATTAACCTTTTTAGCCGTCCTCATACTAATTTCATACTATTTCTGTCAGCATGTTTTCAACAGACAGTTGTGGGACTACAGGATATACATCATTATGCCAAATCATATTCCTGGAAAAGAAACAAACAAGCTGTCAAGAGACTAACACCCTTTAAATATTTTCCATGTCATCCTATTTTGGCAGGACCATACTGGATAGAGATTTGTTGTCTTTCTTTCCTCTGAAACCTCTTTCTAGTTGTAGTCTTTGTTTCACCTTGAGGGGAGATTGCTTGCTCCTGCTAGAATAATTTTCTTTACACTTGAGGGCCAGATATCTTTATAAGGGATTAATCCTCAAGCCCCTGTGGGCTAAGTACATGTAAATGTGTTGCTTTATTAGTCATACTTGGCAAATCTGGAAAAAAGCCAATCCTTATAAGGGTTTTATGAAGCACTAGGTTATAACTTCTACAGCAGCAAGGGAATCATCAGGAAACACTAAGTACTCAAGAGTTCCTGCTTCCCTTGGGTCTCTTCCTCAGAGAAGTAACAGAGTTAATCCCCTTCCGACTTTGTCCCAAAGAACTGATTCTTTTGGAGCAGGACAAGAGAAGAGGGTTCTCTACATGCTATCTATGAAATTTTACTTAAGGCCTAGAATTGCCCTTAACTTCCATGGTCCTATTTTACATTTTTTAGTTGGCAGCATCTCAGACCTGACACAATTTTATTTCCCCTGAATTATTCTAAATATGTGTAAGACTTCATACGCCATCCTTCCCTATAGCATACTTCTAAGAAAAATAATTGAAAGGAGAACCCATATAAATGTTATCAATAGGTTTTTATGTCATTTTTTTATTCTTTTCTGCAATGGTTAGAAAACTGTGTTGGCATCACTGGGTGGATAAGGAGCAATGATTTTCCAGTTAGGGAAAGGGAAATGATTAAGTGTTAGCTGAAAAAGGGAAGTAAGCATTATTAGGCAATTTTCTTGAAAATAAAGGAAAAAGGAAGTGGACATGTGATAATTATGTCTGAAAATTTTACATAGTTTTCTTACTTTTTTGACATATGTATAGTTACCATTGAAATATTTCTGAGATTTGGCTATCTTTCCTAGTGTAAGACTTAAAGCAAAAGGGTGATAGATGACAGATTATTTATTTATTTAGGAGCCCAAATGCTGCTTCTCAGCTTCTACAGAGAAAAATCTTCATTTAAGTCCTGTTCAAATACACATTTATAAGAAAACTGTTGAACCTCCTGATGAAACAAAGACAAGTTTTGGACTCCTTACACCTCTGTGTGCCATAAATACTTCTTATCTTCTTTATTCTTACACAAGGAGGTCTAATATAGCCAAGTTACCTCTCTAGGAATTGGTAAATTATGGTTAATTATTGGTAGTTTTTAAATTATTATTGGCAAATATGATCCATCTCTCCTGAAAAGCTTAGGCATAGAAAATAATATTTTCTGGCAGGTAAGGATGAATGCTTGAGACTCATGCACCAATATAGCGCATTCTGATAGCCAGCATCTTGTATTTTGTATCAAAATGAGAGGAACTCTTCTGCTGTAGTTTTTTAGACCACATTTATAAATGTGCTGGGAAAAGACCTTAGGTGTGTGCTAAATCTCTCTTTCCCTGATCCTTGAATCAATTCTCAAACCATTTTCATCTGGATTCACTGATCATTACATATCATTACACGTAGCTTTTTTTAAAGAATGATAACTACCATGATTGTCATGGTACTTAAGTTTCATCTAACTGAAAACCCAAAAGTTAACTGCTTATCTTTAGGGAAAAGGATGTGCACAAAGTGCACTTGGCCCACTGAATTTTCTTTAGCAAGGTCTTTGACACATACACCTTATAGCCAAACTGACAAGATATCGACTGGATAAGTGGATGATAAGGTGAATAGGAAATTAGCTGGATTGTCAGGCTGAAATGTTAGGGGTCAGCAGCACAAAGTCCACCTGGCAGCCAGTTACTCATGGTGTCCCTCAGGGATCTGTATGACCAGGGATCTGTATATATATCATTTAATGTGTTTATTAATGATCTGAATGATGGGATACAGTGGATAGAGTACACCCTCTGTGAGTTCATGGAAGATATTAAATTGAGAGGAGAGTTGATACATTGGACAGCAGGGCTGCTGTGTGAAGGGACCTCAACAAGCTGGAAAAATGGGCTGAAAAACCCTCATGAAATTCAGCAAAGGTAAATACAAAGTCTGTTCCAGAAAAAGTCCTTGTGATCCTGGTGGACAAATAAAGCCAGTCACATTTGGGGGTGAAGACACCAGCTGAAACAAAGTGATTCATCCCCCTCTCTTTGACATTGGTGGGACTGCACTTGGAGTACTGCATCCAGTTTTGGGCACCCATATAACAGAAAGGCTGGATGTACTGGAGCAACTCCAGCGAAGGCCACCAAATGCTCAGGGAGCTGGAGCACGTGACATATGAGGAGAAGCTAAGATAGCTGGGCCTGTTCAATGTTGAGAAGACCAAGCCAAGGAGAGACTGCTGTCTATAACTTCCTAATGGGAGAGTAGAGAAAAGACAAAGCGAGGTACTTTCAAAGATGTAAAGTGGAAGCGGGGGGGGGTGGGGGCAAAGACAACATGAGTTGCAATGTGGGAAATTCCAACTCAACATAAGGAAAAAAAATTTATCACGAAGACGGTCAAACACTGGAACAGGTTGCCCAAGGAGGCTGTGTAATCTTCATCCTTGGGGATACTCAAAATATTCTAAACATCTTGCACTAAATGGATGAGATCTAAGCAGGAGGCTAGACAAGATGACCTCTGGAGGACCCTTCCATGCTACATGATTCTGTGTGTATATGATCCATATGAATAATTCACACAAAAATCTGCCACTGAAATGCAGCAAACTGCTGTCAGTGAAGACCAAACACTGCCCCATAATGAGTGTATCTTTTTCATACATATCATCAGTTCCCAGGCCATATACTTTTAATCTAAAAGAAGGGCCAAAGGAGAAGTGAGTCTGCTGGATTACCCTTTTCAACAAAGACTTGTTTCCCTTTTAAGAATGCGTGCACTATGACTGGGTGAGGGATAGGGGGAACAACTGAAAAAAAAAACCAACCCAACCCTTGTTAATTAATACCAAACTGTAAAATTGGATGAAATACTTTTATACCTAAAGGAATGGTACAAAAGTTCTATAACATTTTTAACAGATTAACATAGTGTGAAATGGCTTTACACTAACAGTGTTGACAATAGAAATGATATTGGTATGGATAGTATTTATGGATTACTTCCTAGCTTTAACCTTGGAGTTACCTCCAGCGTTTTTCCATGTCCGATGAGGACTGCTTGTCCTGAATGAAGCATTACATCTGTTGCTCCTCAATGACTCTGAATCAGTTCCTATGTCCAATGCTAGTATATAATCCTCTCTATATTTAAATTTTTTTTGCCCTAATCAAAGTATTTTCCAATATCCAGGAAATTTTGCATTCCCTGATTTGCCATTAGCAATACACTATGGGAGCAAGGCTGCTGTCATGAGCAAAGGAAATAAAGCTGAAAACAGGCAAATGTTTTCTGCCTTTTCCAGAACCATTTGAACCAAAGAGTTCTCTTGTACTTTATTCACTATAGCAGCCAATCCAACACAAAATGACAAGACTGTTATAAACATTCTTTCTGCGAAGATAAGTTTATCTCAATGACCTACAATCTGTAAGTAAAAACCCAAGATTTTTGAGGCACTGTTCAGTACTGCTTGTTTAGAGAATGAGCATCTGTAGAACTGTGAATATAACTTGGCTAAACAAGAGCAATAGATTGGCAGCTGATAAGCCAGCTAGGTTAACCTTGCTAAAATCAGTGAATCTTGCTGTGTACTCAAAATGGTGAGGGAAAAATTTATCATCTAACTCTTGAATTATCATTTCCTTATATACTAATGTAACCTTCTCATCAGACTTGCAATTCATTTTCCTAATCAGAGCAACTGTTCTTTTCCCTAATATAATGGATTATATCTTAGACTGGTATACTGAAAATTTCCTTTAACTAAGCAGTAATGATTCTTCTGTTAACTAAGCCATGTTTTTTCTGCCTCACTTCCATCTTGGCTGAGCTCAATTCTTTAACTATATAAAAGGATCAAATAATAACTGCTAAACTAGATCAGACCAAAGTTTCATGACTCTAATTATATCCAACAACAGATGCGCAAGGAAGAATACAAGAAAAAGAACAAGCACAAAGCAGCTGAGCAGCTTGAGAGGATCACTCAACCAGAGACTGTGACTTTGTATTTAACAGCCCTTGAAAGATTATTCTTCCAGGAACTTCTTTGATTGTTTTTTGAACTTTAGTGAACATTAAGCTTCTGCAATATCCCATGGGAAAGAATTCCACAGCATGGCAAATTTAATACAAGGATTAAAGTGTCTGACCTTTCTAAAGGTATAGCTCTCAAACCCCTCATTGCTGACTCTTAGATAGGGCTGCATATTCATCAAATGTATTCTAGAGTTGAATCCTACTGCAGAGCTTTAGTTGGTGATCCACTGTTACCAGTGAATTGCAATATACAAATGAGGTGGAGAGAGTAAAAACCAGGAAGTTTTATTACTAAAATGGAAAAATCCAACCCCGTAGCAACAATCATAGTTTTGTTACCTGGTTTTTGAGCTATTAACCAAAATCTACAGGTCTTTCCAGTTAACTTCTGCAGTACAGTCTAAGGTTTTGAAATTAACATCATATTGAATTTTGGGTCCAGTTCAACTAATTAACTAACTGTATCATGTCAGATCATGTGAGAGCTACTGTAAAGTAGAATACAGAAAATTTGATGGTTTGGCCTACCTGGGATTTTGACTTCGTAAAATACAACTTCAGCACTCATGTCCTCCCTGTAGCTTGTGTTTATTAATAAGTTTCTGCTTAATTACATTGCTGTATCAGACCCAGCATTTCCTTTATACTTCCACAATAAATGTCGACACATGTATTCAACAGAAGCATCTGAGTTACTTAATAAACCTTTGCATAGATTCTGACTTACTGTCATCAGAAAGGGTAGCATAGTTACTTTTTTGAGGTAAAGTATTTAGGCAATTTGAATGTGAGACAGGTAGGATTTTTTTATGGTTCAATCACTTTTCTGGAAATAAAGGTGTATTTAAAGATTGGTTAGAAGCATCTCTAACAATTAAGCTTGTATTGAAATCAAGGAAAATAACTCTATAATTTTCTTCCTTCACCCTCTCCCTAATCAAATGGAACAAAAATGAAGGAGAGAGGCATTCCTACCTTGAGATACGTTTATGAATTACTACATCTTATAAAGTTCTTCCTGCTTCACAGTGTTTAATAATCTAATTTTGACATTATTAGAAAACGTTGAAAGGCTTTGACTTGATCTAACAGTGCAGTGCTTTGAGACCTTTCTGGGCTTGCTTGGTCAAAGTTGATTTAGGCTTGTTAGAGCTGTGATTTTTTAGAGGTCAGATGCATAGCTTATTTTAGTTTAGCCCTGTGAATATTATGTATGGTAAAAGGCCTAGCAAGCCTATGCAGTTACTGAGTAACAGGCACCAGCCCTTTATGTAATACATATTTGGCTTTGGATTAGGGTTTGGATTTGGATTAGGAGAGATGGTTGTATAAGCATAGCTAATAGATACAACAGTTGTTACTAGACCACCTGCAGTAATACTAACACTCATAGCCCAGAGCAGTAAAGAAAGACCACATTAAAAATGCCCTGAAATTTGTATTAAAAATATATATATACATTGATCTCTTTTCTTTGGTGTTATATTTACCCTTCCAATCAAAGTCTCTCTGGGACTTCGGGTCAGCAGCACTAGCTTTTTTCAAATAGGGAGCTGGTAGGTTATCAATCAGCATCCTGAGCTCTTCACCAGAAGGAATTCAAAGGTGGTGGTGGTGGTGTTTCTTTCTCCTTAGTTGTCAAATCTGTTCGGGTCTATTTTTTAAATTTTTGTACTCTGTTTCTGTGGTGGTTTGACCCCGGCTGGACACCGGGTGCCACCCAGCCGCTCTATCACTCCCCTCCCTTAGCAGGGCAGGGGGAGAACATGAGGTGGAAAGAAACCTCCTGGGTCAGGACAAAGGCAGTTTAATAAAACAAAGACCACGTGCGGAAACAAAAGGGAAAGGACAACACGGACCCCACTCCCCACCTCTCACCACAGCGACGCCCAGCCCCCTCCCGGGAAGCAGGGCCNATCCTCACGTAGCTTGAACTGCCATAAACATGTGGGGTTTTTTTTTTCTTTTTTCTCCCTTTTTTTTTTTTCCATAGTACCTAGGGATACTCTTCATAGCAAAGAACTCAGGACACTGATGACTCCCTGTAAATCCCCTTTATTCTGCCTGAGGAAGAAAGCAGTTGTGAACCTTAGGACCTAGATAAGAACTGAAAGGGTGAGCATAACACCAAAGAAAAGGGGTACATACCTGAAAGTTTATGTACGGCACTCTTAACTGTGTTATTAACGATGTCTTTCTGTAATAATTAGATAATTTGGACTTTTGTAACTATACCAATAACAATAATTGCTGTGTTTGGATTAGACAGTTAGTGTTTTAATTAGACTGATATTAAGCTCTTGTCTTTTGTATGTCCTTGCACCCATAGTAGGATGTTTGGTGTGACATTTACTGCATATGTCTAAAGACAGAAAGTTTCTCAGGGCTCATGAAGACCAGCTTCTCATCTCTAGCCCTTGTATGCAAATTGCATTAAAATGTTCATATATACTTTAGGGCAGACTTTGAGAAAAATATATTCAGTTCATCCAAACTGGTATTGTAAGATACTTCTGTGCTATGTTTTGTTGCTTATGTTCAGCCTTGAATCCGGTATTTTAAATGTGCTTTGTCCACCCTGTCAATAGGACAGTCTGCACCTTAGTTTCTCTCTCAGGGAACTGAAAGTTTGCCCAGATTTGTGTAAAAGTTTTGGCTAAAATGTAGACATGGATAATAAAATTCAAACTTTAGCTAAAACTGTGGAACAGAAAACCACAAGGGGGGGAGGGTGGTTTCATGTAGTGATTCAATTCCTCACTTCTGAGTCTCTAACTAATTCCAGAAGGTATCTAAAATCAATAGAAAATGTTTTAAAATACAGAAGTCTCTAGGTGCCCAGTTAGAACCATTTTAGTCTGGAGAAATAGATGCACATTTTACAGTCAGAGTGCCATTGGATATAAACAGAAGATACCCAGGGAACAGTGATAGGAACCACAACTTTCTCCTCTCTCACATAAACAGCTTAAAAGTTATTCTAATAGAAAAACTATATATTAGGTCCTGCCAGCTAATCTGCTCTTCATCCTCTGACAGTAGGCAGGAACTAATGCTGTGGGTAAAGTGAAACAAGAAAAGAATAGGATGGTCATTTCAATGGTACAATCTCTGAGTTGCTGTCAGTTAGTAGTCAAGAAGCTTCCTGAGCCGTATGTTACACCTGAATGATCATGTGAGTTTTCTTTTACTTGATCTCAGTTCAACCTTACACATTTGCTTTCCTGCCTGCATAGGACACTAGCTTCAAAAGAACAGATGAAGTTCTTTCATCTAAGATACCCTATACCTTTGTGAATAGGGTTCTATTATGTGAGACACAAATCTAGCTATTCCACTTTGGCAAATGTGGGTTAGTCCTTTGGTTATTTTCCAAAAGAATAGGTTCTTGTGCAATCTTAAAAAACAGCCTATTGTTTTGAACACTGACTGGATGGATGCACCAACTGTGAAACATGAGTGAAGGTTCCATTCAGACACACAGTTCACTGACAAAATGTATTTGAATAATAGTATTATGATTCAGATGAAGTCTTTTTAAAGGTCATTATTTTAAGGCAGGTTCCTAATTAAGGTTCTCTGTGTCATCTTCTGAATACTACTAAAGGTGGATGGCTCTCTTCTAATAGGTATTATTGAAGCAGTCTCAGTCACAAATAGAAGGATAGGTATCTGATTTTAAAAAGGCATTTTTTCACATCTGTGTATGTAATTGATATGAATACCTATGGAATTATTTACTAAAAAGAATGTTTATTTTTAAAAAATGATTAAATGCAGAAAAGATGGCTTCAGAAGCCAATCTCCTGACAATTTTTCTGATTTACATTCTGACAAATGAGCCTCTTAGAAAAATGCTACACAACATATAGTTCCTTTTAAAACGTTACATATTTTTAACTGTAAGTAATTCTATTTTGCCCTTTAAATTGTCAAGAAATAAAATGTTTATATTTTGAGTACATAATTTTGCAGTTAGAGTGCCTGATTTAAAAAAAAAAAAAAGGAAAAAAGCAATAATGAACAGATACAACATTTTAGAAAATGAAGTAAGTAAAATAAAAAAAACAGAAATTAATGAGGAGAAACACCCATAAGGTGAAACAGCTGTAAATAGAACAACATGCTGTGAAGTCAGTGAGGCTATGCATATTTCAGAAATTAAATGGTGCTTGGAACATTCCCAGGCATTAGAACTTAATTGTCTATAGTGTAAAGTTGTTAGAATGGTCCCTGACATGATTTTGACACAAGCCAACTAGTCCTATCCCAAAGATTTCCTGAACACATTTCAGAAGTTTGTGTGGGCCAGGAACCATTCACTAATAGGTAGCTTGTATACAACCACCCTCCTTTAGAAACTGAAAGTTTAATAGTATGAAATTGTGTCATTCAATGCCAGATACCTTCAGAGCCAGAAAGCAGTCCTCAGTATGCTTTTTACAAAACAAAACAAAACAAAACAAAAAAAACCCTTCAGGTGTGTCTCTGGGATCTAGCTTGCAGACTCTCAGTCTTGGTAAGATCTGATACCAACCCAAATATCCAGCTCCCAGACCTGTTCTGTTCACTAGGTACAGCTTCAAGTTCAATAGTGGATCACCTCACCTGCATCCCTCCCCACACATGCACACACAGAATAATGAGCATATTCACATAGAAAATAAAGTTAGAAATAAAGTTTAAAGAGAAGGCAGGACAAGCTGTGTGTACTGATCAGCTGCCAGATTACTAAGTGACTGGCTCCTTTTATTCTTCTCCCTTCATTTTCCCAAACCTGTTCCTCCCTGATCTGTCTTGGTCTGTCCCCTCCTCTAACCCCTTCCCTAGGCAACTCATGATAAATCCTGTACAATCCCAAGCATTCAGTTCCAAAATTACACCCTCCCCCAGATACCTCATAGTAAGTGCTACACCATTTATGTAATAGTCGCCCTTAGTTTGAATAGCATTCTGGAGACAGTTTCTTCTACTGAATCATCTTAGTGGGTTTTGCAACGGGGACGATAACTTAATCATTCACCTTTGACAGTCTTAGGAGTAGCTGATTTTAGTTATCCGGGTTCCCCACTTCATCATTGTCTCTCTAATCACTGCTTGGTCATTGTTTTTTTGTTTGTTTTTTGAATAGTCATTAGCTAGAGATCCTAATGCTAACCTTTATGGTTAGGTGTTGGAAAAATCCTGTCAATAAAACATAAAACAAACAACCAGACTAAGCATTTTACCCTGCCTATCATAAGCCCCGACTGCATGGATATAATTATGTTTTCTGGAGTACAGATCTGAAAACTCTTGGTAATGTAAAAGCAGAAGTGAATACTCAAGTTACTTCATTAAATCTAATATTAAGACTTAGTTTACACAGTAAATTATATACATTTTCCTTACATACATCCATTAGTATAAAAGGTGCAGAGACACAATGAAAAAATAATAATTTTATGGATTAATAGTTCTGTTAGTAAAGCACTAGAGTATAATAAAAATCTCCTGATTATGAATTATCAGGATCACTTCCCTTCTGTAACTACTTTCAAGTTTTGCCTTCCTTGTTAAAAAAGTGTATTGCTTATTTGAATCAACTGTCTTAAGGAATATTGTAATGAAGACAACACAGACTTTATCTTATACATATGATACCCACTTCAAATAAGTATGAGATTCCAACAGAATTAAGTTACAGAGTTAATTGTACTACAATGACAAAACACAGTCATAATTGCATTTCTAAAGAAAACAAACTTATTCTTATCAAACACTTTTTACATGTGGATTTTCTGATGATCCTGACACTTTTTTTTCAATTTTAGCTCAAGTTTATTCTGCAACCTGTTTTCATTCTGCAGTTTACAACTTTCTGACATACAGAAACTGCAAATGAAAAACCACATTTTTATTTCTCTTTGGCATAAGATTCCAACATTCTTCTGTGTATTTATGGATTTGAGAATAGATTCATATTATTTCTGAAATTCTGTGGAATGACTTCCCTGTGGGAAACTTTGGTATCAATTCTCCTCCTTCAACTAACCAACCATGAGGGTTATGATGGTGGCAGAAAAAAATACTGCATGTTGGCTGAAGACCCCGAACAAGAACTTAAATTATTAGCACAGCTGTGTTTCAGTGATAATAGCATCAAAACTACTTCAGTTGCAGAATCAGCATACCCATCAGTGTTCTGTTCTCCCACTCCAGTAGATAAAGTCTCACTCTATAGCATTGCTTAGTCTTGAAGGATCCAAGTAAATCAATTGCCTGATTATTTTTTTTTTAAATGACCACAAATCTACCCTATGTTACTTCTTAACAACACTTCACAGCAATTGTATTTTACTTTATGGGAATTGTTTCTCTTGTTACTTCAGTACTTTAGCCTATTTAAGTACTTTACACCACTTCGTCTTGAAATATGTAGAATCACATAATGGTATTTTCTAGTCACCAAACAATAATCATCATTTGATATTATTGATTAGCAGACTTTAAGTACAGAAAGAGAGAGAAAAAGAAAAAAAAAAACACCTCAAGTGTGTGGTTTGTGTTGGCTTAACAGAAGTTAATCTCTAGGGAAATCAGTTCTTTGAAATTTGAACACCAAAGGATATGGTCATTAACTCTGTATACTTGAAACTAGAAATATCAGATTCCTTCCAGCCTCCTAAAACTAAGGTGCTTGGTATCCCTTCTGCCTTAATTCACCCTATAGACACCTATAGACAGGTTTTAGAAACCTTGCTTAGTGTTAGCATAGGTGAAATTCTCTATTCATACCACACTAAGGCACAGGGCGTGCTTGGGCATGGGTAGGGTCCTACCTGCTCTAGAGTCTCTGTGCATAGAGCCCATTTACAGCGCTTATTTACAGGTCTGTTGGTTTTATGGACAAAATCATGCAAACTCTTTGTGAGGATACTCTCAGTGCACTCCTCAAAACACTGTGAGACATAGCCATTAACCCTTGATGGCATAAGAATGTTGATGGACTAAGTGTGAGAAACAGTGTAAAGCTCCATATTGATATTTTTTCCAAGATTTTACAGTGGTGCTAGTGACACAATAAATTAAAAAGTCATTTCAGAATGTAATAATTTTTCTTTGTGCTTTCTTTTATAACTTTGAAAAAGCAAGAGACCAGATCTATATATCTTAATCAAGTGAACAGTTTCTCCTCAATAGCTGATTGATAGCTGTAGTCAGAATGACAAGGTTTATTGTCCGAAGCCAATTTTTTTTGTACTGTTAGCTGGCTAAAATACTCTTTAATATCCTGTACTTTTAAAAAGAAAATGTGATTTGAAAATGTGTTTACATTAGAGCATTAGAATACTTTTATACATTGTTTTACAGGTGGAAAAAAGGAAAGACAACAGACTAAGAGTATAGCAGCTTCAAGACAACTGTATAATTTCTATGAATTTAAGAAGAATAAAGTTGAACACCGAACAAAGTTACTGAACAGTAAAAACATTCTTAGAAATTCAAATCTGAAATTTTCAAAACACTTTTAATTTACAAACTTTTATTGAATTTCTATTTGAATTACTTATTCTGCCTTTTGGTCCTTTGAGAACGCAGCTATGCTTTGCAAAACTTTGTCACTACCCTCAGCTTCAGCTGGATGCAGTCAGAATCATGACGAAGTTTTGAAAAAATAGATTTCTTTGACAAATACTCCATAAAACCCTTAGAAATAATTTTATAAAATTGGAGGTATGTGTAATAAATTGTAGATGGCTAATGCCCTTAATCTCTCCTTATTTCTTTGTGCTGCATATTGGTGCTGTGGCCTATGATAGTTTTATTTGATGTGCTAAGTTTACTACAAGGTGCTAGAAGCCTTGGAGGGATAAAAAGTGTGTGTGGGAAAGCAGTAAATGTTGTGTGATCTTTGTGACCCAACACATAGGTATCTGTTATATGGGACTGTGCTGCATATCAATGCAAAACATGGATCTTTACTGTCAGTTATGAAAGAATAAAACCTGGGCACTATAATTTCTTTTTTATTAACAGCTGTTTCTCCTTTGATTTACTTTATTTCATTTTGTTTGCCTTCTCAGTTTACAACAGGCTCACATTTTGACTTTGTAACATGTAAGTTAAGTATTGGAAATGTCCTGAACTCCATTTGTTCACAGCTAGACATTAAGCAGGTACAAGAAAGACAAATACCTGGAATCTCAGAATAGGAGCTGAAAAAAAATATGCTGTGTACTGCTGTACAGTGATCCAGGGCAAGGCACTAACATGATAATCAGACTGAATAAGGCCAGCTTAAAACCAGTAACAGAGTAAACGGTGTGTTAGGATAATAGGGTGCTGACAGGATGGATGCCCTGCAGCTGAATCTCTCTTCTCTTCCTGGAAGATTTTGTAATGGAGAATTAAGGATTGTCTACCTCAGGCTTACTCAGTCAGAATGTATTTCTGCAGATGAAGCTGCTGATATGACAAGTAAAGGCACGGGGATAAGTTTTATAAAGCCTTAGTGCTTGCAGGCATGAGTCCCTGCACATTGAGCAGGCAGGGTTAGTGCTGTATCCTCTAGACAGCAACAAATAGAAAAGACTATGTAGGTATAGAACAATAGTTGATAGAAAAATAAGTCAAGCATTATACTGTAGGGTCTGGTGTTACTATTGAGAAATGAGTCCCTTAGGGGTCTGCAAGGAAAAACATCGATGTGCAAACCAGCTAAGTCTTTGGAAAGCATAGTACACTGGAAAAATATACACCAAAGAAAGGCAGCTGGTAGATTCATTACTATACAAAAGCTCACTCACTAATAACAGGGCTAATAATAAACAGAAGACAAGTAAACGGTAAATCAGAAGATGCAAACAGTAAGGATGACACTTAGTTACATGACTTTTAAAATTTTCTGTGTGCATCTCACACAGACAAGCCAAAAATTGCCCTCTCTCGGCAAAATGTATTTTACAAGTTTTAATTTAACAGAATACAGCTTTATAACACACTTCTATTGCAAAACAGGTAGAATTCAGTGATTCAGCTAATCTTATAAATGAACTTTTACTATGTGCTTGTTGACAAGCTGGAAATTAATAAGAGTTTAATTAAAAAAAAGGAATTAAATAAACAATATGAACATTATTTTACACTAATGCATCTTTATTCCTTGCTAGAAGTAACATCACAATTTTTAAGTAAACCGTTCCATGAATGCTGGAACTAATGATGTGTGATTTTATGGATTAGCAGTTATCTGGTGATTGGCTTTGTGTCTAAGAAGGTGCAAGCTTCAATCAAGAGACAGTAATTGGTTACTAATATTGGGGTAATTTTAAGAGGCCTCTCTGTTGGTTCTTTGTTGTCTAGCAGTGACTGTGCTTACACTGTTGTCTTTACCATAATCAGAGCACACTGAGAGTATCTTTCCCACACTTGGTCACTTACATTCATGAAATACGCAAAAATATAATTATCACTGAGAATCTTATATTCATGTAAATTTTATAAACTCATTGGTAATTTGGAAGTTAAATGCTATCTCATGCTTGCTCTCTTGCTCTCCCCCCTTCTCTCTTTCTCTCTCTTACACATATAAGCTTAAGCTACAGGGTCGTGGGGTTTTTTTGTTTGTTTGTTTTTTTACACTTTAGAATAATATATGTTCTGTGGCCTTCTCTTGTTTTCTTGCTTTAAGGGTCTTCACAGACTTTCCCCATTCCACATAAACCAGCTAATGTCATTTTCAGAGCATTTTATAGATTATTTTTTAACAAATTTTTTTAGAACATACCAATCAGTCTAAAAGGATCTCTATTAACTTTCTGTGGAGTATTGTTTTTTCTAAAATGTTGGGAAGGATAGTAACCTGAGTTAATGTATGTCAAAAAGTGTTCTCTGAATTTATGCGCAATAATCTCATATTTTCCTGAATTTGGAGGGAGTTTCCTTGGGAATATTGCATTTTAACCAATGGAAAGACTACTACTAAATTTCATCTGTTCAGCAACTCTTAAGTCAAAGTGTCGGCTGCTGGGGGGGCAAGTGTCTGTACCTTCCCCAAACAGGGTGTGTGTGGGGTGTGTGCGTGTGTAATCACTGACAAATTCCAAGCTGCAACAGCGAGGGAGTAGGAGGCCCCAGGTCTGGGCAAGGGTATCAGGCAGGCAAAGGGTCTGTGCTGGTATTTGGGGGGACCCACAAATGTGGGGTACCTGCGGGATGAGTGTGTGAGTTCTGCGTGTTTGCTAGTGAGCACCAAGCTGGACTGGCCGACGAGTTGGGGACCTGTGGAGCCTTGTTAGTGTTGTGTGTGTGTGTGTGTGAATAGCAGCACATTCAGATTATGAGGAACATTTAAGAAAATAATTTTTTGTTGTGGCTATTGATACCATCCCCTAAACTGTAAAACTAAACATCCATGAATTTCCCACTAATTATAAAACTACAATCTAGTACAATTCTTTCTAAATACAAGGTCTTTTATGCTTGGCAATTTCATTTTTAGTTAGGTGCACAGTCAATATTAGCCTTTGCTTTTGTCTGTAAAACTTCATGTATGCTTTGTTTTTTCCTGGTTATTCTGGCTAGTAACCTCAGTTCTTAAACAGTCCAATTTACTCAAAAAATGCTGCAAAAAATCATGGAAATGAGAATTAATAGTTGCTTAGAAGAGATGATTGTTTCAATTTAATTTGGATTTTGGGAGTTCAATAAGACTTTTCTTGGAGTGTAACTTATTTTTTCTTTTTAATATGAGTATTGTTAAAGCAATTATATTCAGAAATGCTGAACTGTTATGGGACTCTGAATTGACTGTATCTTTGAAGTGGATGTTCCTGGGCCATTCTTCTACAGTTAGCTCCCCAAAGGAAGGCTAAAAGACTTTTACATTAAAAAGCCAAGTTTTATTAAAATAAAAGAATCTTTAACTTTTTTAAAACAATGTCAAAGGACCTGGAAGGAAAGAATAAAAATGAAAAAGGTGTTATATACTGTTTTCTTAAACATTGTATATGTTCCTTGTTGTTGAGTCTTTGCTTCCAGACATTGCTTTTGTTAACCTTCTGGCTTTCCTAGTTGCAGCAACTCTGCACAGTCCCCTAAACTCTTTTTTTAATCTCTGAAGCATAATTATTTGCTGTTTGCTCCGCTTAACAGTTTCTCAGTCTTTGCATCATCTAAAGGGACCCACTCCTTGCTGAGACTTCCTTCTGCTTACTCTTCACCCAGTAGTCATTTGAACTTCCTCTTCCCTATATACAGTACCTCAGCATGATAGTGTATAATCTCCTTTATCCATTCCCCCTTTTTGCATTCGACCATGTAGACATTATATATGGTAGAAATCCACTCTGCATAATCAATTGAATGTCAAGAGTTTTTTGGCTAAGCAAAACAGTTAACTAATATCAGGTTAGTTGAATAACTTTATGCTCTACTGACTACATTGACTAGATGTCCATTGATTGTAATGGAAGTTTAGGCTCTGAGCTTAAATGTAGTCAGTGAGATGAGACAGTTAAATTTGAATTTCTGACACTATGAGCTGAATTCAATTCAAATTTTCCTGTTGTGAAATGGTATGGGATATTCCTTTGGTCACTTGGTGTCAGCTGTCCCAGCTGTGTCCCCTCTAAATCTGTTGCACACCCCCAGCCTACTTGCTGGCCAGGCAGTGTGAGAAACAGAAAAGGCCTTGATGCTGTGTAAGCACTGTTCAGAAATAGCTAAAACATCCCTGTGTTATCAACACTGTTTTCATCACAAATCCAAAATGTAGCACCATATGAGCTACTATGAAGAAAATTAACTCTATCCTGCCAAAACCAGTACAATCTCAATCCTTTTAGAACTATTGTAATTTGAGACAGGATTTATATATGGTGTGGTTTGTTTAAGGACTTAGATTTTCTTTCTGTTTGTGAGCAAAACAATTAGGTTTTAAACAGAGATGCCTTTTATTTAGTAGTCTATTTACACCTATATCGTTATGTGGGTATAAATCCAGCCACTTTGAGTAGACTTGTCACTGTGCACTTTTTTGCTCTGATCAAAATTGAGATAAAGCATAGAAAAAACTCTGTTGCCTTAATTATCCACTGGGATCTTCTCAGTAACATCTTTTCCTGCACTTTGTGGGAGGACTTTTTATCATCTCTGATCAGCTGCATGGGGGTGGCTCTATTTAATTAGTTCTGGATCCTGTAGATCATTTCTCATGTGTTGTCCAGCAACATCAAAGTCAGCATATATTTTTAACTGCAATTTCTGGATTTTTTTTAATAACTTTTGCATTTTTCTGGAGGCAGAAGACTCCTGTCTATGATAACAATGATGAGTTTTACCATTTCTTTTCTGTATGGAAGATTACAACAGTTTCAAATTTGTCATAACCTTGTGTAAACCAGAACTTTGATGTGGATCTACCCAAATCTTTTCTCGACAGTGATGAAGGCCTAAGCTTATTTGTATAAATAATTAAGTAAACCAGATAAAATTCAAAGTGTTTAGCTAAGACTTTATAGACATTAAAGTTTGCTTCTTGAACCTTTTTCTATTCAGAGGTATAGACCTACCTTCTGTTCGCCCACACACTGGGGACTCTCCCTCTTTTGTCTCTCTTTTTCCTTTTTGTAAATAATTTTTATTTACAATTGTGCAAATGTCTTCTTGAAATATATTTATAACTGATATTATTTAAATGAAATCTAGTATTCCTATGATGCTGTGACTGTATCAAACAGTTTGGACTTGCTTACTACGGTATTCTTCACATCATTGTCTCTTTTTTCCAGTCCTTGCTTTCCACATGAGAATTTTGCTAAAAATATGAATAATTTATACAATCTAATAGCAGCTTCCATGCTAAATTGTCACTGCCTCAAACTATGCTGACTTCAGAATGTGTTAGGCTTGATACGGTTGTCCTCCACAGTTGTACACAAAGATCCTTTTAGTGAGATGTGGCATGGACAAAAGTGGTTGTTGTGATTACTGTGCACACTTTGCAGGTACACAGTCATCTGAAACAGGTATGTCTCAGACACATTTCTGAGCATATTTTATTTTATATTTCACCTTTAATAATAATAAAAAAATAACTTTCTGGAAATAATGATTCCTTTGTATGCTAGTAAGCTGTTAAAAGGTTTTATTCAGCAAAGAATAATGCCTCCTCAGACTTGAGTTAACTCAAGATCATAATGTAGATTTTAATGTATTGTTGTCTGTGTTAAGAATTTTTCACTTTAATGGCAGAATGACAAAAGATGGGGAAAACAACAATCTTTTTTGAACTTTAGTAAGACGTCTTCACTTTAATTAAATTTACAGTATTACAAAAGAAAAAAAAATCTGTTCTACTTTGTTTTAATATCTTAAGGGAATAGAAAACCAGAATTTTTTATACTTTCCTGTACTTCTTACATGTTTTTTTGTTGTTTTTTTTCTCTTTTTTCCCCCCCAAATTTGTGCTAAATTAATTACAGTACTTTTACTCTATTCTTATGCAGCACTACAAAAGCTCCCATATATTGGACTTCTTACTGTCCATGTAGCCTGTTGAAGTTGGTAGAAGAATCTTGCTTTTTTTTGGAGACTGCAGTACTAACAGCCAGCAATGTAAAGATATGACATTCATGTTGCAGTATGAAAAATATACAAGCATCATGCATAATTCAAAATTATCTGCTTCATGAATGATCAGGATATCAAAAAGCTTCTGATTGCTCTTCTGTTAGAATAGGAGAAATCCAGATTTTTAGCTGATATTTTGTTAAGGGAGTCGATGTCTAAGATAGATAGTGAAACTGAAATGTAAGTTATAGTATTTTTAGAGTACATTTAAGGCAGAAGATTATATATTTACACTGATCCACACATAATTCCTGGGACATATTCTCTTTTGGTCTCTCACAAATTCTAGAAAAATAATTATAACTAAAGATGCATTCAGATATTTTCCTGAAGTGTCAGGAGTCGTGTGACCAAGGATGTTCTGAGATAAAAATGAAACTTTAAAGCACACACAAGAGACATACGTATAAAAAATTGCAGGCAATTTTCACTTGCATTAATCTAAGATGGCATCTCCTATTACTGCTGCAGTTCTGCTGTTGGCTGATAAGAGTGACCTTATGAGCTAAAGTACACAAGTCAAAATGGAGCAAGTATATTGAATTTTTTTCAAGTAGCGGATACTAAAACTTATGTAGACAGGAATCTTATTTGTGTTAGGAAATCTATCAGCATCTTAGTTGAAAAAGTGATCTCTGATGGTCAGTGATGATTCTTTTTAGTGCTTTTGGGTACTTTGCACCTTGTTCCTAGGGTTTTTTTGTTCTTGTTTTTGGTTTTTTCCTATCTTAAAGGTAATTTCTTATTATGAGCCTTGCCCCTCTGGTATAAATGTGAAATTATTTATTTTTTTCCCTTTTTAGTGCAATTGCCCTAGATAAACATTAACAGTAAGTTAACCATCTATTTGAAATGTTCCAGTTTTCAGAATTCCTGAGTTCTTTACATGTGCCCTCCTCTCCAACTTTTTTAAGGGACAGTGCCTATTTCTATCTTTGAAAAGGGAGGCACTGTTTTCAACCAGCTGAGGAGCTAGTCCTCTGTATGTGGGGTTTTTTTTCTTTATTTCTTTAAGAGCATGTATCTATATCTACATCTATGTCTATATATCTATCTGTTTGTAACTTTATCTCTAGATCTACACAGATGCATGCACACAAAGATACAAAAGAAAAATTTATTTCTATGCAAATATAAAGTTTAAACGTGAAATTGTATTTTTATGGCAGTGTTGTTTACATAGATATTATATAAATACAATCTTTGTACATTCATTACTTTCATTCCAGTCATAGATAAACTCAGAGTGCCAGAATATTGTTGCAAGCCTTATCTCTGTACAAGGAACAAAATCCATATGCTTATATTTGCAGAGTCTTCAAAGATGAAAAGGTTGGTTACTTGATCATATCCTTGCCACTAGAGAGAGAAAGTTTCTATATATCTGCACAACTTCTTCCTCAAATGATGAGCGAAAAAATCTAAACAACAGTAGCTAAACATCCAGTGTGCACAGACTACCAGTTATGTTGAGTCATAATATACTTTGTTGCCTTTGAAGCATCTTGTACTGCCCTCTAGACAAGCCCCCACTGAAATTGGGCCACAGTGGGAGGCAATACAGTTTACTTTGACATGCCTGATCCCCACTAGTAATTCCAGACAGACTGAATAGACACTTACAGAATGAAAAGAGTAATGATACCACACAGACATCAATCATGGGCTGGATGAAGTCGTGTTTAGGTAGATGCATTTTTGCTCTTCTCTGTCTACACTAGAAACACAAATATAACATGGAGTAACCTGATTGTACTAGCTGCCCTTTGCCTTCAGATCAGGTGGGCTAGAGAAGGAAAGCTCCTTAGTGATATCTGTGCCTACAGAAAATCCCCAGGCTCTCCTGGAGGCAAGAACTGCAGTGCGATGAGTTGTTGCAGAATTGCTTTTCCTTCCTTGGATAACATTTGTGTATTTCTTGTTCCTCCAGGACTTTTTTTTTTTTTTAAATCTATGTCAAAAAAAACCCCCAAACCCAACCCTTTAAGAATTTGGTCTTATTCAATATGATTTTGTAAAATCTTCCAAGAGTTTGAACATAGTTTTAAACTACTTCTCACCAGTCATCCATGGGCAAATTGCATGTGCATAGCTGCAATGCTAATGTCAGAAGATAGGATTAAAAAAAATAATAAATTTAAGAACATAAAACGTTTTTAATGTCACTTCTAAACCTTAAAAATAATAATTACACAGGCACTGCTGTCTGGAGAATCAGAAACAGATTTACCTCTCAGAACTCCCAGGTTTTCATGAAAGTGACAAAAACTTTTTACAAGAGAAATCATCTAGTTCCTTCAGTTATTGCATTGAAAAAAGTTCCTATTCTCTACTGATTAAAGTGACATACCAGTAATTTTAGAAACTGAAGCACTTTTTAATATGAGGGGAAAATTATCTGATGCTTTGAAATAGGATCAAGTATCTGGAGATGACATTGGACCTTAGGGCATTCTGGAAATCCTCAACTTAAGACAGCATACAGCTGCCTGCATGAAAATAATGAAAAACATGTAAAAATCAATAGGGAAAAGAAAAAGATTATGGTTAGGCTGGCATGGAACTGGACATGATGACATCACCAATATGAGCGAGGCACAGGAGAAATTAAAATAATTTTAATTTTTAAATGGATTCTATTCCCTTCTGCCTCATCTATATCTCACAGTTTCCTAAAGTTTGTCAGTTCACTCTGCAGCATTGCTGTTACACCTCTAATTTAGTTCTCAAGTAATAGACTGAAGGATGTGATCTCTAAGGAAAAGCATTTCATGAATAATTTAAAAACTCCAACTGCTTGGGATGCTTCCATTTCTACAGGGTCGTGTCAGTAGGAACCCCACACCTGCCCCTGAACGAAGAGTTAGTCCTTAAAAGTAAGTCAAGCTGTAAAGCATATCCTGGAATAGAAAGTCATTTCAGCCTCTTCCCCTTTCAAATAAATTAAAAAGGATTTTGTCTGCAGCTGAAAATGTCATTATCATCAAAGTCTCATTCTGTCACAGCAGAACAAGATCAATTTCTTAGAGATACTGCAGTAGGTTGGCTGCTGTATGTGGTTCTCCTTCCCCCAAAGCTGCAAGCAACCCTTGACAAATTCACTTTGCTTGCTTGTGAGTGAAAAATCAGGGAGGGGGAATGCTATTGCAGAGCAGTATTTGAATGTATTGCTAGAATACAGCCTCAAGTAAGAAAGGAGGCCTTCTCTAGCAATCACTGAGAAGGAGAAAAAGAACCTGCCTCCCAAAGACATAGGAGGGGAAAAAAAAAAAAAAGAGGAAAGCAGTAAGAGAGGAGAAAGGAGAGCAACTCCCTTTCTTCACAAATATGAGTGTATGTGTGAGAGCACACACACAAATACAGATTTGTGTTTGGACCTTTGCAGCTTGTTGAGGGTGAAATGAAAAAAATGGAAACTTTTTTTAAAATATGTCAATACTTTCAAATATTTCATCAGCTTTAAAATATTTGTCTGATATTCTGGATGCTAATTCTTTTGCAAGAGGTCTTCTGAATGATTTCTGAAGGGGAATTATTTTCACCAAATCATTGTACTTCATTGCATTCCATGAAAAGTTTTCATCTGGAAGGCTCCTTTTGACAATGAAAATGTGCTTCACGTTTTAGTCTGCATTATTCATACATTTAAGATGGGATTTTTAGAAAGACCCAAGTACTTGAGGTACCCAAGTCCTACTGAAACTCTGACCCTTAAGTTAAAATTCTCAGTATGTCCAGAGAAAAGTTGGCCAACCTTCCTAAAGGCTTGTCTTGTAGATGAAAATGTTAGGTGGGAAATTGATTTGGAAATTTTCATATCTCAAAAGCTGAGGCTGGGAGTATTTCTGGCAGTAACTCACAGAGAGAAGATTGGCTCCCTAGAGTCTGCATGATTCCACAGTGGGACAGGGCATGTTGTTGGTTTCCTGAATGACCTGGATACATCAGTCTCAGCAGTCCTTGCCATTTAGTTTTCTCCCATGTTAACAACAAAACCCGTAATGAGTCATGCAGTACAATGTTCAACATCCTTGGCCTAATGATCTGTGAATATAAATCTCTTTTTTGGAAAACTTATGTCAATTAAGAACCAATTAAGTCAACTGGTAGACTATGGGATTCTGTAATTATGTGTTCATTGTAGAAGGCGATTTAATGCTGGCAAATTGCCCAAAACTTGTTCTTGTTCTACAGATTTTATGAGGCATTTTTAGAAAACTCTATTGATATTAAATGTATCAAATTTGAGGTGACCAACTTGGGTTACATAATATGCACTTACTTTTTAAGAGAACTTTTATTTATCAGTTTTGCCTGTCAAAGTTCTTTAAGGTAGACAAAATATTCTGTGTGGCATTGTAGGATGACCAATCATCTTTTGTAGATGTAAGTAGTACTAGTTTTTTGCTGATAGTTCACTAACTAGTATTGTATGATGTTAATCTATTTTATGACATGATTATTACAAGGTAGAACTCCTTAGCTCATCTTTAAAACAAGCAAACAAAACCGATTGAAGTGAATCATCGATTTATTAACATGTAATTAACCAGCAATCAGTGAACTATATGTTCAGGATCAATATCAACAATACATCAGATAAACCCAATTAATAAAAATTGAAAAATTCCTACACACCCTTTTATAACTAATTCCAAAATATTCTCATTTCCTGCCAACACACACACACACACACACACACACAGACACACACAGACACACACAGACACACACACACACAGATACACACACACACAGAGTTACGTGCATACTCCCTCTCTCAGAGGCCTTGTAGGTTACCAACGACCTCCTTCCCTGGGAGTGCAGGGTGTACATGCCTGTCCTGGGGAAGACATAGGTGTTTGAGCTTTGCCTGTACCTGTACTGCTCCCTTCAACCTTCAAGTGCACACATGAAGCAAAACACACAGCTGAGGTGTTGGTCCCCATGTGTTGCACCCTGCAGCATCACCCAACTAGCTGGAGTGCAGTGGCTCATGGCAGCTTTTCAGGAGGCTGCTGTGCCCAGCCCAGGCAGTAGTCGTGATGCCATGGGATGATGTCTTGCAGTCTCAAACCAGGTCTGACTGCTGCTGCTTCCAATGCAAGATTTCTCCCTTGTCCCCTGTTGAGTATTTTCATGTTTTCTTTAGACTTCTCTTCCAGCTGTCTTCTTTGCTTCAAAAGTCTCTTTGTCTCTCTCATCGGTTACTGTTTAATCCCACTGAGGGCTGGCTTCCTCTTTAACATGATCAATTTGGGGTAAACATTCCTTCAGCCAGTTTCATATGTTCAATTCACATACACACAGCTTACACTGACTTATCTTAAGTGGTGTTGTCCAGGCCATTTGCTAAGGGTGGGTCGTGCAAGCATATGCCTTCATAGAATTAAGGATTAACTTTACTCTTATGAATGATACATATCAGGTATTTTGTCGCAGTCCACTAGATATTTTCGTTTGATTGTCTGGACTTTCTTCTACAAAGATAGACTTCTGGAGAAATGTTCATAGATTTAAAAAGTAAGCAAAAGATGCTTGTATAAAAACGGGGAGTCACCCATATGCTTCAGAATAATTAAAGTGAATTTTGATACTCAGAAGAGAGGTGTAGGTATAAAAAAGGGAAATAATTAGAAATAGATTGGTCATGTTTTCACACAAGTAATTTCATCATTTGGCAGAGTATGAGTTTTACCTCACTTGCAAATTCTTATGTCTTGACTGTAATTTCTTATGTATAATATGTTTTAAATAATTAAGATATTATTACATTCTTGATAGTGACAGTTACACTTTATTATCTCTTGGGCCTTCAACCGTTTGATATTGTAATGTGTAATTAAGTATGAAAAATACATATTTGGTTAATGACATTTATAGTTGCTGAACCAAACTTCCATATAATTTTCTTACTGGTAAAACCTACTTAGCAAAGAATTTAGAAAAGAATTTCACTAGTGCTTTAGTGAAACTGTATCTGCATAAAAGCTAATATTTTTTATTTATTGAAAACCAGAGTAACTTATTAACAATCAGTGGATTTTTTGTCTTTTTTTTCCCCTGAAACTGCATTAATTACAATCTGCACAGGCCATCCCATTTTATATGATATAAATGGCAGTTCTACAAAGATAAGATTCCTTCCTGCAAGAAAAATTGTGGTTAGACCTGTACTTCACACCCGTTTGCTAAGTCTCCACAGTTTTTTACTCTCAGGAGCACTTATTAACTCAAACGTAAGACTGTATCAACACAGCTTCAGTTTTACAGTTGGATCCTGCCTGGACAGCTCAGAGTAGCTGAGGGAGAAATTTTGCGTCAGACTGAAAAACAGTGAAATGAGAAGAAACCAGTCTTTGGCTAATCAGCGGTATGCTCTGATGTGTCCCTGTGCAAGTTACCATTCCTGAAACTGGAACAACAGTTTTTCATTCCTTTGAGGTATTTGTATGTTTGTATTGAGTCTTTTTATGTTCTTTGTTTCATGCTTGATTACAAGAATAAAGTGATTATGCTATGTCATGTTGAGAGAGTTGACATTTTAAAACATTTTTTTCTGAGAAGGTAAATGCAGAGCAGAAATGTTATTTGTAGCTCAGAAAACCGGATTTTATGACTTTCCTCTGTTGAAAGTGTGTTGAATGTTGACAAATGCACAAGCTACAGGTTGATTAATTTTCAACTGATGGATGGGAGTTATTTTACTTGAAACTATATTGAAAAGGAAGCCTTCAGTAAAATATGCTAGAAATGTCAGAGCTGAGAAAGGGCTGTATTTCACAAACTATTGGAAGAGCCTGCCTATTGTTGTCCAAAAAAAAGTTATGACCATGGATTGTTCTTGGATGGACATTGAAATTGTTTCAAATATTTATACTTCATGTTAATTTTAACATTAATAAACCATTACAAATCAGTTTCAGATTTCTGAATTAGGAGGTTTGTATCATGTGTATATATATATATACACACACACATACAAATATATGTTCTTATTTCAATAATTTGCAGATTTTAGAAATACTTTGGGAAGGTGAACTTATTTCTAGGAAATTCCTCTGTCCTCCAGTCCATTTCTTGATTTCACAGTTCTACCTTGATGCAGGGACACCGTGTAGTTTCCAAGTTTCTATACTGACACGCTCTTAAAACAGTGACATTCTTTTTACCTTTAGACGACTCATAGCTCTATGTATTGATAATACAGAAGGGATGACGCAGAATAAAATGCAAGTTTTAGTAAATAAGCAGGGGATAATAGGTGGTTTTCACATCTAAAATATGAGACATTTTGACTGCTGGGTGCAACACATTACTTGGAAATTATTTAAAAAAAAAAATTCTGAATTACTGCATGCTGTCCATTAAATTCTTATTTTCATATTTTTGTATGAAGGCTACTGTTTTGTAAAAAAGTTGATTTTTAAACCCAGTGCTTCTGCTGAGGAGAAAAACTTCAGTTATACTTATCTAATACTTCTCATATTTAAATACTTATCTTATACTTCTACTCCAGGGAACTACAGGTCAGTCAGCCTGACCTCGGTACTGGGGAATATTCTGGAGTGGTTCATCTTGAGTGCGCTCACCAGGCATGTGCAGGACAACCTGGGGATCAGGCCCAGTCATCATGGCTTCATGAAAGGCAGGTCCTGCCTGACCAACCTGATCTCCTTCTATGACCAGGTGACCCGCCTAGTAGGTGAGGGCAAGACTGTGGATATTATCTACCTGGACTTTAGTAAGGTCTTTGACACTGTCTCCCACAGCATTCTCCTGGAGAAGTTGGCTGCTCATGGCTTAGACAGGTGTAGTCTTAGCTGGGTTAAAAACTGGCTGGATGGCTGAGCCCAGAGAGTGGTGGTGAATGGAGTTAAGACCAGTTGGCGGCCGGTCACAAGTGGTGTTCCCCAGGGCTCGGTTTTGGGGCCAGTCTTGTTTAACATCTTTATCAATGATCTGGATGAGGAGATTGAGTGCACCCTCAGCAAGTTTGCAGATGACATCAAGCTGGGCGGGAGTGTCGATCTGCTTGAGGGAAGGAAGGCCCTGCAGAGGGATCTGGATAGGCTGGATCGATGGGCCGAGGCCAATTGTATGAGGTTTAACAAGGCCAAGTGCCGGGTCCTGCACTTTGGTCACAACAACCCCATGCAACACTACAGGCTTGGGGAAGAGTGGCTGGAAAGCTGCCTGGCGGAAAAGGAGCTGGGGGTGCTGGTCGACAGCCAGCTGAACATGAGCCAGCAGTGTGCCCAGGTGGCCAAGAAGGTCAATAGCATCCTGGGTTGTATCAGGAATAGTGTGACCAGCAGGAGTAGGGAAGTGATCGTGCCCCTGTACTTGGCACTGGTGAGGCCGCACCTCGAATACTGTGTTCAGTTTTGGGCCCCTCACTACAAGAAGGACATGGAGTTGGTGGAGTGTATCCAGAGAAGGGCAACAAAGCTGGTGAATGGCCTGGAGCATTATGAGGAGTGGCTGAGGGAACTGGGGTTGTTTAGCCTGGAGAAAATGAGGCTGAGGGGAGACCTTCTCGATCTCTACAACTACCTGAAAGGAGGTTGTAGTGAGGTGGGTGTTAGTCTCTTCTCCCAAGTAACAAGCCATAGGACAAGAGGAAATGGCCTCAAGTTACATCAGGGGAGGTTTAAATTGGATATCAGGAAAAATGTCTTTACTGAAAGAGTGGTCAAGCATTGGAACAGGCTGCACAGAGAGGTGGTGGAGTCACCATCCCTGGAGGTGTTCAAAATCATGTAGATGTGGCACTTCAGGACATGGTTTAGGAGGCATGGTGGTGTTAGTTGATGGTTGGACTTGATGATCTTAGAGGTCTTTTCCAACCTTAATGATTCTATGATTCCATGAATATATATGGCTAAAACTGCTTAAAGTGACACTGTTTAGGAGAATTTTTTTAATACATAAATACATATGTAACTAAATGACAAGGTGGAAACAATACAGCTTATGTAAGTAGTAAAAGATGCTGATAAAGTGTGTGCATCTCCTGAGGTCCTGCCTTAGCCAGTGCCTTGTGGATATCACAGAAAGCAGTTCTCTGTGATGAAGTATGCTGCTTCAAATCATATTACTCACCAGTCCTTATGCAAATGGACAAAGTCCCAGATCTCCACTAATGAGAGCTTAGATATTCACCTTGCATGTACGCAATAATATTGTGGATACTAAGTTTAGGTGTCTGATGACTAGCTTTCCCTACAGCTTAGAATTACTCTTTCTTCCTTTTCAGTATTTAAATTTGTTTAAACACCTTCCTTATAAATGTTCATATTCTGCTTGAAAATGTTGAAGTTCTTCCTGAAAATGTTTGCTATTTTCATATTATCTTTTCAGTAATAATGAGAACAAAGCTAATTATGATTCCTAATAATCTACCTACAAATATATGTATGTATATATTTTACTGTAATTTTTTCCTACTTACATTCAGTATTTCTCCATAGAGGAAATATCTCACAGTGTCTTTACTATATAGGCATGGAAATTTTATTTCTCAATGCAAACTTAATTATTAGTCCCTTTTTAAAATAGGAAGCTTCTCTGCTTACTAATATATTTTTTTTAATACAGAAAAACAAAATAAAGTAATTTAAGTAGGTTTTGTAACACCATCAAATTACAGACAGGTTGTAAGAATATATTGTTGTAGGGGTAAATTTCTTGTTCATGTTAAAAAGTTGTAGAAATGCTATGAGGGCAGGAAATGAGATAAGGTCCCTTTCTAACAGAGTTTGCCAGTAACATTGCAACGTAGTCCATGAATTGGATGCATCACAATGCATTTCTGTAGTAAAGCTGTCTTCCTTTCCTCCTCCCTTACAGGTTTTCCTTTCAGAATTCTTCCACTTTGATAAAATTCATACAGAATTATGGATGGCAAATCCAAATGATTTTTTTAAAAATGAATTAACATGTTTCTCCTTCCCCATAAATTTTTACTCAACTGCTGTGAAACTTTTTCTATCCTTCTTGTGTTACCTTCTAATTGCCATATATACCTATTGCATATATGTCTGTATTTAATCAGACTGAAATCTTCTGTTTTTCTGTTGGTTTTTTTTTTTTTTTTTCCTAGAAATGTTGCATAAGTAGGACCATGTGAAGCCATGATTAGATATCAAGTAAAATCTGTCTAGACACAGACACTGTATAGCTAAGCTTATTTGCAAAAAAGACAAGAATGACAATGCTGATATAAATCACCTTTATGTTTATTTAACTGTAACACTACTGGTTATATGGCACTTGGCTCTGCTATTCTGGTGTATTGGCATTTCTTGGTGGACTGACAGTAAATTGTAATTCCTTAAACTGCTTTTAGAAGTTGATGATGTAAGAAGTAAACTTACAAATTAGGACTCTCTTGGTGGGACCTGAATTCAACTGATGGATACAGTAGTATATTACACAAATATTAATGAATGTACTAAACATTGCTTCAAATATTAACTGTGAAAAATATGAATAATAATTAGTAGTGTTAGCATTTTCAGTAGATATAGCATCCGTGTGACACTTAAGAGACTTTAGAAGTCAATCTGTATTTCACACTAGATGGATTATATTTTTATTTCAGGCAATGACATTATTATACTTGCAGGCAGCCATCAATGACCTTCTGCTCTACAAGTCATGGATCACTGCTATTAGGATTTTATTAAATTGGTAAAGAAAAACTCTGAACTGCTTTGAAGGAGGTGACATTTTACCTGGAGAAAGATAATACAATAAAGCAAAATATTGTTGCTATGAACAATAAATGGACAGTGAATACACATTTGAAACAAAAATCTAATGAAAGGCAAAACTGATGTAAATAATACAGACTACTGGCTGGTTTTTCTTCTTTATTTCATGTTTTATTTAGTTTTTGCTGCTCAACCCAAAGCTTTCAATGATTTTAACATCTAGGAGATTTAAACCATCTATTCTTGTCTATCTTTTACTGCTAGTGAATCTAGCAATATATCTTTAAACAATTAAAACCAGCAATAATTCATTTACCTATAAACTAAGTAATGCGTAAACCAATATTCTATTCTTTCGTTAATTTTCTCCTCAAAAATGTTTTGATAAAACATGCATCTAAGCAAGGTTTGTAGTAGTAGGGTACTATTACATGCCTTCTATTTAAAAGGAATTATTAATATGCTCCTATTGTATAACCCAGAACCAATAAATTTGTATGAGAAAACAAATCCTGGTTTGAAATGTCTTCTTCCTCCTCTTTTCCAAAACTGCCTTTTCCAAAAGAAAACAAAACAGAAATTGTAAAAAGCTGTTTCAGAAGAATTAGAACGAGCCATCAAAACAAGAGCAGAGAGGTGCAGTGAGAGAAGGGACAGAAAATAGCACATTTTCTTCTCTTTTGATTTAAGAAGCCTCTCATTGATTTCAATGAGGTCAAGACCAAAAGAAGAATGAGATTAAAAAAGCGAGTGAATCAATATAAAGTTATTTGCTCTGCAATTTATATTAAATTTTCACTATTTAATTAAACTCATTAAAATATTTTTTTCTTTTTTTTTTTACTTGGCTTTCTTCTGAAATTCTGTGTTTTCTCTATTCCTCTATTCTACTAAAAGTTATGTTGTTCTTTGAATGTTTGGTTGTGACATAATAGACTTTTCTCATTCTCTCTTTTCTCAGAAGTATCTGAGCTGGTGGGAAGTGGCCAGGAGAAGTAAGTGAAATCATGAAGGAAAGAAGAAGAAAAGAAGGGGCCTGGTGATCACCCATTCCTTTTTTTGAGCAGGAATCCAATATATTACTGAAAAGAGTTAAACCTGTATTACCATTAATATTGGCACAGGCTTCTATGGCCTTCCCATGAAAGAATAAGTTAAATTATGCAAAATTCTGTTAGGTGGTATTAAGACAGCCATACGGTAATGCAGTTTCAACTGTAATATAGCATTCCATTTAGGAGAAAACTTCAGTTTTAAACACTGTTCCACTCCAGTCATCTTTCTCTTAACCTTCCCCTATTTCCTACAGTGTATCACTTCAGCTATATACTTGTTCACAAAGCCTGTGCACCAATAAACTATCAACAGCCAGGGAACATTTAACAACAGAAATGTTTTTACAATAGGAGTTCTTCATGTGATTCTGCTCATGTAGGAATAAATGTCTACCACATGAACATCTTCATACAAACTAGTCACTCTCAGCTCCCTTTATAAATGCCAGAGAAAAAGAAATATTTCTTGGACATGATCCCAATGACTTCTAAAATAGGTCGGAGAAATCATGCCCTTATATTCTTATTTCTATGTAATGGCTATAAAGGGAGCCTGAAATAACTAATTTATATATGCATATCTATGTTTATTTGGATGAATCCCACAGTAGTAAACTCAGTCTTTGCTGGCCGCCTTCTGCAATAGGAACAGTATTAGTGAGCCTTCAGAGGGAAAATGCCATTTATTTTATTAGCCTAGAACGGTTAAAGGAACTAGCCAGCTCTGCATTAACTATCAACAGTTGAGTTCTGAAAAACAGTGGTTTCTTTTAAAGAGATTACATTGAGAGATGGCCGTCTTGAGGATAAGCAGATCTTTTTCTAAGACTGTGGGGAAAAGATGTTTGAGTGGAGGTTGGCAGAATTTTTAGTTGTAAAAAAGGCAAGATAGTCTTCAAAAATATTATTTTTAAAATTATTGTAATCTTTTGGGGAAAAAAGTAATATTTTAAGTTATATTTCTGCAGAATGAAATGGTCTTTTGTAAATTTTGAATATGTTTTCAAGTAAAAGACGGAGCTGCATTTCTGCTGTATAGAATTCAACATAATTATGGTCCTAAGAGCAAAAGTTAGCTTTGAATAGTGAAAAACCTCAAAACCAAACCATAACAGTTTTAACGCTTCACTCCTAAGATGTCCTCAGGTGAGCACTTTTAATTCTCGTCTTTGGAATACATTGTCATTCTTGGGTAAAAAAATCATAGACTCTTTAGTTATTGATTCTCATACCAGTCATAAATATGAACAAAAATGCTTATTGTCTTTCTTGGAATATTCATGGTAATAAAATGTTTAAAATGTTCAGATCTAAAAGGTAATTTTAAAAGTGTTATTTATCTAAAATAATGTTATTAAAACTAACTCATCAAACATATACATCTTTTCCATGTAGTCTGGAGACATCTGTGAATGCAGTACATCAGTTTATACATCTGCATGGGTTTATCTAGACTGATTACATGAAGGTGCAAAGTAAATGCTTAATCTGTAAACCATTTAATCCATGCACCAGTGCAAACTAGGGGCTAACTGGCTGGAGAACATCTTGTCAGAAAAGGCTTTGGGCTTCCTGCGCACTAGTAGACGATGAGCCACTTATGTGCCCTTGTGGCAAAAAAGGCGAACAGCCTTCTGGGAGGTGATCCTCTCTGCTCAGCAGTGGTGAGATACTTCTGGAGTGCTGGGTGCAGCTCTGGGCTTCCCAGCACAAAAGAGACATGGACCTACTGGAGGAAGTAAACGATGGGCCACAAAGATGATTAAGGTTTTGGAGCATATGTCATACAAGGATAGGCTGAGAAAGCTGGGACTATTCAACCTGGGGAAGAGAAGGCTTAAGAGGATCTTACTGGTGTTTATAAATATCTGATGGGTAGCAGTAAAGAAGATGGAGTGAGACTCTTAAGTGGTACTCAGTGAAAAGACAAAGGCAATGGGTGCAAACTGAAAAACAGGAAATTCCATTTAAACATGAGAAAAAATGTTTTTACTGTGAAGGTGGTGAAATACCAGAACAGGTTGCCCAGAAATGTGATGGAGTCTCTACTGCTAGAGATATTAAAAACCTGACTGGACACAGCCTTGAACAATATGCTGTATCTGACCCTGCTTTGATCAGGGGGTTGGACTAGGTGATCTTCAGGGGTGCCTTCCTACTTCAGCCATTCTGTTATTCTGTGATTCTGTACCAGGATTTTATACCAGGAAAGATGCTTCAGATTGAATTTTTGGGTGTAAAACCATACATTTCTCACAATAATGATAAAGTCTTGAATTTTTGTTAGTTGCCTTTTATTTTCCTAAAATAATGCTGTTTAACAGTGCTGCAACACTAATCAATCCAGACTGATTCAGCTACATTAAGAACTTTACAGTATTGATATATAAATAATCACCAAAGAATCCATTTAATAGTAGATGGGAATCAAGTGCTTTTGTTCTTAGATTCATTAACTGTCGTCAATACTGTTGATATTTCCAATGTGATCTGTATACAACTGTACGATATTAATCTTCCTGAAGAGCTATTACATGTGGGGTGTCTCTTTGTGGTAGTTTGTCTGTCCTCTTGCTCAACATATATCTGGGACCACGTGGAAGAATGGAATGTGTTGTTTTCATGCCATAAACCACTTAGTTGTCTGTGTAATATCCTGAAGTGGGTTAAGCTCATAGACAGACTTCAGTTTGCTCAAACTCCAGTAAGACTGGGAAAAGAGAGTTGCTTGTAGGAAAAATTTGAAAAATAGGAAAAATATTTGCCTTTGATTCAGAAGTATTTCTTAGGTGTCATTATATATCTTGACCAGAATACTACGGTAGTAACACAGTATTTTACTTTCTCCATCTATCTAGAAACTGTGATCTTTCTTTTTTAGGGTACCCAGAAAGTGTGGTGGCATGAATACTTTCTCAGGCTAACATTTATTTGGAATTTAGACTTCTTAGATTTCACTTCTTACTGGACTTTATTTTAAAACCATATGGAGACTGACACTAATACACAGAATAGAAGTTTACTCCTTTAAAAGTCATGTTGTTGGGAAGGTGTGAGTTTAATACAGTTCATTTTTTTCTGGCTGTCTATTGGTCTCTGAATAAATGTTTAGAATTAATAGCTTTGAGTAGTAAAACTTGAGGTACCTTAGGAGGTATTAACCTGCTCCATCTGTCACATTTACTACACTTCTGGTCAGGAGGGGTATCTGAGATGTCTGCTCCAACATGGAGTAGACAGCTGTTAAAAAATTTCCCACCTCTGAAATAGGTGAACTTGGAGGCACAAATGAAGAGATACATATTTTATTTGGAACACCTAATTTCTCAGAAGCCCTATGACATGGCAGTGGAAAGGATTTCTAAAGAAGTCTTCCTGCCTGAATTTTTTATGCAAATGATTTGACTTAATGTTTTTTGGGGGGTTATTATAATCTATTATTAATGATGAAGGAGGACCTAGGCATTTTATAGACATATGATTATTACATTAATTTGAAATAATGAATTCCAAAGTTTTTTCTTCAGCTTATAGTACATTATAAAAATTAAAACCAACTGAGAACAAAAACAACAACAAAAACTTTTCCTCAATCATCTTGGTGTCTCTTGAAGAAAAAGGAGATGGGTCTTCAATTATCAGAACTACCAACAAAGATTTTTTTTAAAAAAAAAAAACAACATGGGGAAAAAAAACCCTAAACAAAACAAAAAAACCACCCCAACCTTCTCTTATGATGGTAAGAACTGAAAAATAACTATGCTAATGATTTGACATTCATCATCAGTTTGCAGCATCTGCTGTGGTAGCTGGCAGTCCACTTAAAATGAATCCAGGAGGCCAGCAGTGCTTGACTCGCAGACAGTTAGCCATGGATATTAAATGATCATGAGAACCTCAGTGCCGCAAAACTCTGGGGTCATTGCTTGCTATTGTACAGGTATATATGTTCAAGCACTGAATACTACTTGTACATAATGAGGTTGAACTTTGGTATATTTAGACCTTAGAAAGCATTTCTGCCTGTTCTTAAGAAAATGGATTTATCTGAGTATGCATAGGTAGAAAAGGTAAGTGCTGAAAATGAAACAATACAGGATTCTACTAACTGAAAGAAAAAGGCAATTTGGAATTGTGTTACCTTTAATAGCTTAATAATGTTGATATTACATTTTTTAATAACATAACGGTGGTTTATGAGATTTTGTGCAACAGGGGTGATTTACAAAAAAGACAAAAAAAATGTGAAATTAATTATTTATTTTTCATATCTCCACCCTCCCTCTTCCTTTTTTTCATTCTCTAAAATAAAAATTGTTATAATTATATAAAGGTTATGTTATTATCTATTTCAAAGAGGTATACAGCTATAATAATGCTAATCCAAGCAGAGATAAATCTAATAAGGAAAAAAATAAATAAAAATCAGAATGTGTAGTAAATTATAATTTAACCATACTGACTACCATTACTTTAAAGATCAGTTATATATATTATGTTTGATTGTATGTATGTATGATATCTATTATGTCAATTGCATTTTGGAATTAAGCTGTATTTTCAACATAAATACATATTTCAAGAAGTTTTTTGTTGTTGTTGAAAATGACATTCACAAATATTTGGGGTTTGTCTAATTATTTTGAATTTTGAGAAAAATACTTTGGATCTGTATTTTTTGGTTTTAAATCACTAATAACCAAGAAAAAGGTTGTGAAAAGTTTGTGAGTTTTTTGGGGTTTGTTTTTTTTAGAATTTTAGCAGTAGTGTGAAATTTTGGATGAGCCTTCTGTTTACATCATAAAAGTGATCAAAATGATCAGACCCAAAAGAGGGATAATTTCAGCACGCTTCATGCTTCTTTGTCAAATAATATCCCTCTTGTAAAATTAAGGTGAATTTAATTCTAATATATATCATAAAAAGGAGATTCTAGGGAGTCTCAATCAAACCACATCTTGTTTTAGCACTGTGTTCAAGATGATTAAATTTCCCATTTTCTGTTCTTGATGGGAGTTGAAAAGGGGAGTTATTTTTATTCCTGGTTCCATCCCATGCTCATAAAATTAGATTGCAGATTTTCAAAGAAAGTAAAAAGTCAACTCCCATATGCACTCACTTATCCGCAGGAAGGAAAAAAAAAGTTATTAAAAATGTCATTGCTGTCTTCTTTCAATTGTGATGATCCAGTGGAAAGAAAAGGAAGTGGTCTAAGATCACTAGAAATTCTACTAGGAAAATTCTTATAATATTATACAGTGCAAAATCTATTGGTATGCAACAAAATCCAATACAATAAATTGGTATGAAAAAAGTACCATTTTGGCCACTTCTCAAAGCTAAAACTGGCAATTGAGGACACTGGCAAATCTTTCACAGTGAGTGTAAAGATATATTTCAGAGCATAACACTGACATCTGTAAGAGGCTATAATAGTTAACAAGATTAGATAACAGTCAGTATTTAGTTCCCATTATGGAATTTTGGGGAAAGAAGAAACTTCTGGGCTTTTCTTGAGAATGATACTGATATTAACCAGTCAAAACAAGCTAAACACAGTCTGACACTCAGATGAGTTTGTATGTATGTATGTATAATGGAAGGAGTACAAAAGGATTTGTCATGACTTTATTTTTGAGTACTCTTAATACATGAAAATCTGAGCTATTTTTTAAAATATTAAATGTCTTTAAATGGCAAAGGTGCCATTTCTTCTAGTCTCATTGTACTTTGATATATACTCATGAAGGCATGAGGCATTATGGAGTTCACCATGATGTTTCTTTTCTTTTCTGTACAGCAGACTTCTGCCATTTTTTAATCTTATTTAAGCTGCTGAAATAAGTAATTATATCAATTCAGTAGAAATGAAGAACAAGAAAAGGAAAAGCAGAAAAAAAATTACTTCTTTATTTTATTTTTAGGAATGTAGTATTTAGGAAGTTGATCTACAAGAAGAAATCAATAGGTAGCCAGATAGCTAAAGCACTTGGGTCAAACTTGAATGAAATTAATTATAGAGACTTGTCTGAATACGGTTTGGGATGAAACAGGGACAAATGTTTTATAATCAGTACTGAATGGTACTGTTTGCTTATGCAAAATATAGTATTTCAAAAGGACTGAAAAAAAGAAGAAAATATACTTCTAGGAAACNAATTCTCAGTCTAAATAGATAGAGACAGGATTTAATATAAAACTCCAAGCACTCCAGTCTTCATAGAAAATCAATTCAGGATTCTGAATTAGTTTTGATATTAAATATTGGGCTTTTCCACACCCTGGGCTATATTCTCAATCATATTTAACATTCATGATATCCAAGTAAAATATATGAATGTTAGGGAGAAGGAGGGTTGTGTCATTGGGAATTTTTAGTTTGGTGAACTGGAAATAGGTAAAACTGCTGATAATTTGTTTCCAGGAACTTCTGAATAGCTTATAGCTCTTTTTTGTTTGGTTGGTTGGGGTTTTTTTTTTTCATTCTTCATTCTGTTGAATTTTTTATTTATTGTACTTACCAAACAAAATTATTTGGTCTCATCTTAGTTTAGATGTCTGAAAACTGGGCTTCTTTCCCAAAACAATCAGATTATTTCCATAGTCTACTTCTACATATGAGGAGAACTAGGCATTTCCATGTTGTGACTCAGTCCATCCTAAGACAAACCTCTAAGGTAGATGGGTTGAATTGCATTCTAAGGTACCTATCTCTCTGCACCAAAACCAGACAGAAAATAGCTGCTTCCAGTAAACAACTTGTCATTAAAAGTCACTGTAACAGAAATCATGCTGTCTTGTTTTATCTTCTATGACAAAATCAAAAGCTCCACAAATATATTTGCTAGTGTAAAAGATGTTCACATATTATGGAAAAAGAACATGAAAGATTCTAGGATATGTTGACACTGCTGTCTAGAGGGCAAGGGAAAATACTTAGCCTGAGCACTGATAACATAGGTAGAGCATTACTGAGTCTAAAACTTCCTTGCTCCTCTGGGTAAGCCACCAGAATTCTGGCTTATATTGGACTCCTTGTTGCTAACAGTTTTCAGTGCTTCATGCTGTTATTTTATCAGCTAGGAATTAATTGACTCTTTTAAACTATGTAACAGAAAGAATCATTCTGCCTTGTGGATAGAAACATCATGTATAATATGAATAGATCTAATAAATATGAGATTTATCAGATTTATCCTGTTACACATGAAAAGTACGAGATAAGTCTATGTGTGCACATGCACAAAGGGTAGTGATAGCACTGGGAAAAGAGGCTAAAAAGTGCAACTTAAAATACTTCTGTGCCAATGGCAAGAATGATTTTATTACTTTACTCCCAAGTTTAGAAATAGCAGCCAACTAAGGGAGCTAATTAGCATACAGCCTCAGGTTCCCACCGTCGATCAGTGGGCTACTTAGATGTTTGGGGTTTTTTTTCCTTCTTTCTGATTTTCTCTCCTTCTTATTTTACAATGAAATTGATTCTCTTCCTCAAGGCCAGAATCCTGCCTCTGACCTGTAAAACATTAATTAAAAAATGGTCTTCTTTCTTATTGAAGGGTGCATTATCTGTTTGATTCACACACATTAGTTCTATTAGTTACAGTAGATGTTATGGGCAAGAGTATATGTTATAAAATACTTAAAAATAACAGCGCTATCAAATTTAAGCTAAGCTTGACTTTCCTTATAATGAGGAAAGATGCTGTTTATCTCTCCACAGGATTCAGGAGAAGCTATATGCATTTTATAGGGTAAGTGGGCACAAAGAAATTATTGTGGTGTATATATATTCTTATTTGGTATGTGAATTGTAATTCTGCATGCACTCAAATACATTCAAGGTTGATTGATTTTGAGCAGTAAAGGGCTCAGGTGATTGCAGTCTTAGAAGCTATTGTAGAACAAAGCTGGAACACAAAGTTGCTTTTTAGCAGTGAAATCACATATTAGAATCTTTCCAACAGTGAAATCACATTTTGGGACCCATCAAAGACAAAACCAAGAAACTTTTCTGTACACTGAATTAGCTGTATCACAGATGAAGCAAAGGTGTTTTCATTTTATCTTGCGATGTGGTTTGTTAGTTGCTTGCAATATTCTTATGTATGGAGACGGGACTGCTACTTTGAAAGGAGTTTTTAGAGAAAATGGAGTGAACTTGTAAAATTCTGTCACTAATGGAATCCATTTACTTAGTCTTTAAATTAGTAAAAAGCCTCTATCCCAATACTTTGAATGAGGATAAAAATGTTAGCATAATGCTTAGCATTCATCATTATTGTCATTGTCATCTTTATTGTTGTGGAAGCATCTAGATGCCAGCTGAGCTATGAAAGTAAAGTGCTATGTGTTGTGCACACATACAATCCCATCCTAGGATATTCAGCTGGGAATGGTTTCCTGAGTTCATAAGCTGTTTAGGTAACCACTGAATAAAATGACACATAATGCAAAGAAGCTGGAATCAGAACCAAAGCAACCCATTGACCCTGTTACAGCATTAAGCCCTTCTTTCTTCCCAGTATCCATGTCTTGGCTCCAACAGGTTCACAGGACAATATTTGTTCCTGGAACTTCATTCCATATCTAAGAGTGATATAAACTATGAAGCATACAACTTACTATCAAATTCAAAATCCTAGATTCAGAAAGGAGACTGGATGTGTGGTCCTGAGACAGGTGTTAAAATCCATGTAGGAAATGGAGCTCTGGTCAGTACACTAGTTACGGATCCCAAAGTTTTCCTCTAACTTTCCCTCCTTTCAGAAAATGCAGTGTGTGAACTTAGAAACTTGTCAGCCTTGGAAATTCCTCTTCCAGAGCTTCCCACCTAACTTAAAAGTTAAGTAAGTTTTAAAACTTAAAAGTTATGCAGGCAACACAAAGCCAACTAGTCTTTGATGCTTTTAACATTTTCAAATTCGTCAAAGGCAAAAAATATCTTAAGACTACAAACAAGTAGCTGATAAGCACTTTTCAAAATACATTTAGGAAAAAACAAGGACTAGTGTTCTCAAGCATGTTTGAGTGGGCACAGCAAGATTACCTCAGCAGACTAGATAGAGATAGAGATATAGAGATATAGACATATATATAGATATATAGATACAGATATATAGATATATAGATATCAATATCAATACAGTTATAGATAGAAAATTTAGTTCTATATAATTAAATTTCAAGCAGCATTTTTTTTGCTAAAATTTTACTTCAGTCAAAACAAAAAGGTATATGACTGGATAAAATTTAAACAATGAGCCTGCTGTCTGTAAAAATGCTAGAACTTTTGCAACTGTTTCTGTACTCAGTAATAAGTGTAGTTTATTTATAGCTTGAACTATAAATAGTCACAGGCAATCAGACTTTAGTGAGGGACCCAACATTACTAACTATTCAAAAATATCAACATGATATTACTACAATGGAAATTCAAGAATTAGCAGAGAGATTGGTGCTATTCCAATGATTTTGTAAAGGAGAGAAAGATTAACTAGTTTGGGTAAAGTACATGTAAAGCTCACTTCATTAGCAAATTAAAACATTTTGGCATGAATCATCAAAACAGTACAGTTTCTATGGAATTTAGTTGCGAGTTATATTTATAGTGGTTGCTTTTTTTTATTTATTTTTAGAATCAATATTTGAAGATTAATGGCTTGACTAGCTGCAATACAACTGGTCCAATTTTTCTTTATTGGGGTAAAGCTGAAGACCTAGTATTTTTTCCTCCTCTTCTTATCTTTGTAACATTTACAGTGCTTTTTATTAGCTTATCTATTATTATCATTTACACTATTATATCTGTTTTCATATGACTTCCATTCACAGAGATTAAATGTAGATTCTACCAATGTAAAATTTGAATTGCTTTCTGCATTTTCACAAGCAAGTAAGCAATTGCAATTTATGAGAAACCCAGAACACTTAATTAAAGCATCTAACGTCTGTCTAATGTTAGGATTTTAGAGACTTAGTCTTCATAAAGCTAATTCACCAGACAGCAGAGAGAAGCAGCTGCTTTTGAATGTCTCCAGAAAAGAAAAAAAAGAAAGAAAGAAAAAAAAATCAAATCAAATCTGTCTGCTTTAACATAACATCTAAGCTAGATGTTTAAATTTAGCAGACTAGATCCTTGCGGGGGAGGAAATAAAAAGTTTGATAATAAAGTTGATAGAAACTGTGATGACTTTAACTAGAAATCTAATACAGTATGATACCTAGGAAAATCTTGCTAACCTACACAGTTATAGGAAGGTAGGTAAAATATTCAAATGAACTAGGCTTTGAGCAAGATCATCCTAAAATAAAAGAGAGACTCTTAGCATAAATTTCATTGGGTTATGGATCAGACTGCTATTGTGTCTTCTTTAGACTTAGCTAAACAAATCCATTCAAATATTTGAATTTTCACTAGCCACAATTAAATGCATGCAAACCTGGAGTGAAGGTGAAAAAGACCCCCAAAAATCAAGCCACTTAAAGCCTTTTGAAGTAATTAAAAATGAATTATGTATTTCAAACAAACATATTGTGCTTTGGACCAGATTCTGACCCAGTATAATTGATCAGCTGTTGTATAAAGAACAGGTGTATGTTTCTTTTGACTCATATCAGTTGTTCTGCACTTCATTTTTGCTTAGTTACATTGATTGTGGCATTATATCATTAGGTTCCAACATCTCACAGGTTGCAGTAGGCAATGTTTCTTGACCACATGCTGAAAGATAAAGCCAATTTACTAAGGTTGACAAAAAACCTGTCAAAGCCATAAATCCTCTGTGACTTAATACTTGGACTGGTTTTGATTTTGGTTTTTTTTTTTTTAATCCCATATCTATAGACTATCTAAAATTCATGAACTTTCCATTTTGTCCTCCAGCACTGATACTGTAATCCCAATGAGCTTTCATGTCGTGAAATGAAATTATAAATTCATATAGTTTTCTTCATATGAATGACAGTTCTTTCTCTAACCAAACACACAAGGTCCTGCACCAGCCTTGTGCCTGCCACAATTTACTAAAAAAATGGTTCCAAACTTACAAAGAATGTAGCATTTGCTGTACTGCATGCTATAACACCTGTCTTTTAAACACATTTCTGCTGATGTACCTTTGTCCCTCTTTCTCCTTCCTCTTTTTCATGTTAGGAATGTTTACTGTACAAACATATGAAGTTCAACCAATAAAGAGATTAAACATGCCTGAAAGGATCATGAGCCCTTGACAACAGGAAATAATGACAAGAAGATTGAAATATCTGAGGTTTAAGGGTCTTCTTCATAACAAGGATATGTGTATCATTAGAGAATGATACACATGGATATTCCGGATTCAGTCAGGGATACATTGTTCAAGGCAAATACTTATACTCTTTCTTTCAAAAGACAAATGTGATGAAAACTTAAATTTCCATGATAAATTTAGTTGTTCCACTGAAAACTTTAATATAGGTAATTTTTCTTCAACAACTTTTGACATGGGAAGGTCTTGATGACAGTCCCAAAGGTGATCAAAGTGACGTCATCATCTCTGATGTAGGTAGAGTTTTATCTAACAGAAAAAAATGTTGCATGGAGAAGGGTTCAAAAAGGTGTGATCTTTGTTCCCAAGCAGACAGACAAGTGCAAGCTTTTCCAAGCAATACAGCGTATGAATTTGATTCTTATTCATCAGTTCCTACCTCCATTTACATGCTCCATGTCTATCTAGCTCTCTTTAGGTAAGATTTTTGGCAGGTGTATATAAAACCACCAGAAAGAATTTGGATTTATTATCAGGTGTGAGATGAGTCTGTCACTCAAATTAAATCCCTCTCAAGCAGTTTTAGGTTTTAGGGGTCTGTCAATAAGTAGTACAAATTGTTATTTTGACAAACTTTCAAGTCCTCCTTTTTTGGGGTTTTCTTTTTTTTTTTGGTCCCACTTCCCAAGTTCCTTCTCCTTTATGATTATAACTAGTAAAAAAGACACCACAGCATAAGTATACTTTTTACAAAACATTACAGCAAAAGACCCCCAGGAGGTAAGGTGATTTATAAAAGCATTCTGTGTTTTCCAAGTTTCTGTAAATCTGTGAAATATTTTGTTATGAAAGCAACAAGAAGAATTTGTAATTCAAATTCAAAATCATGTTAACTGTACCTTTTTTAATTTTTAAGCAACCCATATTACATTTAGCTAAAAGATATGCAGCAGCTAGTGTAGTTCCCTTGGAAACTAATGGATCTGGGGAAAAAAAAAAAGGAAAAAAAAGGACAAAGCATTATTTTATACATGAAAGCCTCTGGTTTTTGTTTATTAGCTAATTCTGTAGGTCCCTGAAAATGATCTCAAAGAATTTTATCCTCAAGAAATACCTAGGATAAAAACTTTCTCAGACTTCAATCCTAGTACAAAGATTTGGAAGCGTTTATGGAACCTTTTTATTCTATTGGTATACCTGCTGATGTAAGTATAGAAATTACATAAATGCCTTAACCCTAACCATGCAGAAGTGAAAAAGTACATATTAAAACAAGGAAACAAAAAAACAAACAAACAAAACATAAATTGTAGGAAGAAACAATTTTAATTAGTGTGGTACAAATATTCAGAGAAAGAAATGTATATGGAGATATTATCAACTACTGCAATGTCTATCTTTTGAGATATTTTGCCAGTATGTGGAAATTGTCTGATGTTAATTTTTCAGTTTGAAGTAACTGGATAATTTGCTTGAATATTTTTTAAAGTATTTCAAAATTAAAAAGTAAATGAAAATTTTCACATAGAACCTCATATCAAAATCCATTTTCAGTTTCCACAGCCTTCAATGCAATTTGTCTGAAGTCTTCAGTGGCAGCTTCTCACCCCACAGACACAGTGAGAATGGAAGAGACATGAATATTGAGAAGGCAGACACTGTGTCTACATGGGCAGGTGCAGCGTGACATGAGCTTGCTCTGCCTACAATCCAATCTGGCAGGGCATATGCTGGCCATAACCCAGGAGCCACGTGGCAGCATTAGCGCAGCACTGTGCCTCCTGAGAAGAGGGGTTTATTAGCTGAGACAAAATGCTATGACAATAGTACTGTGAAATTTCTGTATTGGTACTGACATGTATACAGCCATTTCATATGCCAAGCAAAGGAAATGCTGTTTGCCTACACTCATCTATATAAATGTGTCTTCTCTCTTGCTCTGTGATATTTTACATCTCATCATATTTATGCATTGACTGGACTTCTGCATTTTGTGATTTTTCAGGAAGCTTGCTATCTCAATGAGGATAAATATCAAAGCAAACACATGGAAAAACCAGTACAGAGGTGTTGTTAAGAGCTATCGGTGAGCTGCAGAGGTCATCACACAACTTATTTCTGAACAAACTTTTCTATATACTTATATATGCTCATCAGACTCATAGACAATACATGGTATAAAAGTTTTAAAATTTTTTCAACAAAGAAAGAAGAAGAAGGAAAAAAAAAAGACAAAACAGCAAACTCACTGGTGTCCTTTATTCAGATTTTCTGACTTTGCTGCTGCTGCATTTATAACAGTGCATTTTCAATGCAACATATATATACATTTCTATACTTAATTACATGCAGACAGATCCTTTTCTTATCATCTCATCAGGATGATCTCTCAATTTCTTTTGTAGCCTCAGAATGTATGTATGCATGTCATCCAGCTTCTGAAGAGCCCTAGGAAAAAGGCAGACTTTCAGGTTTTTACTAAGTGACTCAGATTTCATTAGTAAAAGTTAGAAGATCCTAACAGCTAGTAGCAGTTCTAGTCCTCAGGCTAATAATGACTTTTTCTCAGTTTCTATTGTAATGTGGAATCTGTAACCTGTATGCAAAGCAGGATGAATATTTGGGACACAATCCTTAGAGCAGGCACATCTCCAGATAATTCTTTGATTGACCTACATGTGGCACCTGTCTCACTAGAACATAGATAACCCTCATCTGATGACCTCCTTCTGGCTCATTGTATGGGATCTACCAAAACACTTGTTCTGAAAAGAAACTCTGTGTAATTTTAAGAGATATTGTGAATATCTAGTAGTTACTACCCCTGGGTTTTTTAACTACATCTAGATGATTCAGCCTAAGTTACTCTTTCTTGTTCTTTCTTCATGTTTGCATGGGCTGAGAGTATTTCATTACAATTTATGGACTTTTGAGAAAAATAAAATAAAATAAAATAAAATAAAATAAAATAAAATATGCACTTGTACAAGAAATATACACTCTCTATAAGAATGTACTTTTATCGTAGCATTGCATTAGTTACTTTTGTATGTTATATTTGCAAATTTTTGTATTGCAATCACATTTTCAATGCCATTGCTAGTATATTTTGTCTGTGGTGTTGGTGAGGGACTTGTGCAGCATGCACAGGCTATTCAAGCTCAGTTTTATTCCTATTTTATTCAATACACAGAAAGGATTACTAGGTCTTATTTTCCACAGCGCAAGATTTAATTTGCGAGGACACATGTTAATGTGTGCTAAAAACATTGTACAAGAAGAAGTATCTGGTTTATTTTTATTATTTTTTTTACCACATTCACAGGCACCTGACATTGAATATGCTTCAAAATAAGTTCTTTTTCTGTCTACCTTCATAGCTTTCATTAAGTCTTTCTTGATAAATTATTTAGTTCAGTGTAAACAAACTTATCTACCTGCCCAAAAACTGTTGATGATCCTCTTATTTTGTGTACATGGATAAGTCATCATGTGATTTTTTTCAAGTAAAGAGCAGAAAGGCATGAATAAAATAAATAAAACAATAACAGGTAATAACAATTACCATTGAAATAATTCTTTTAAAAAATTTTAGAGTTTTTATTGATGGATCTGTGTATGGGTGATGAAATTTATTTGTAGAAATAAAATTATACTTTGGTAGTAAACCTGTCTATTAAATTTAATTTGCTTTTTGTCCAGAATATGATAAGCAATTTACTACTTGGGAATAGATACATGTGTGCATTTATATAAACACTGCTAATATAACAGTTCTGAACTAGACAGACCTACACATACACCAGTGAAAGATGTCTGGTAAAACATAATAATAAAATGTAGGTTGAAATCAGCAAAGATGGAGATCTATATTTAGTAAGCCTAAGTAGCAAAAAAGATATACAAATAAGGAGAAAAAAAAGTATAAACCTTGATTATGATACAACCAAGTCTTCTGTTTAAATAAGAGGCCTTAAAAGTAGAAAGATTAAATGTACATAATGGTAAAAGAATTCTAAAGACAAAAAGAAAAATTCTAACATTAAAAATTATGGAGGATTATGATACTATCCCAAACTTAACTTCCTGAGTCTTGGGAAAAGCATTATATTGTACTCAAATGTACAGCATGTATCCTTTGCCTAGATAGTTTCATGAAACTAGACAAGTAAACGTTATACTATAAGGTAAAATCAAATGAGGATTCCTGTTTGTCCATAAAGCTTCTTTGAAATTAGAGGAAAAATAGTTCATGTTGGGTATCTGGACAAATAAGGTGTTTTTTGTTGGGGGCAGGGGGGGCGGGTTTCTTGTTTTTCTTGGTGGGTTTTTTTGTTGGTTTGTGGGTGGTTTGTTTTTGTTTTTTCCCCACAAAAGACAACCAAAGTGTCCTTGGAATAGCAAACAGCCTAAAAATAACAGCTTGCACTGAGGAGAAGCAGGTTCACATCAAGAGAGATTTCTCTCTCACCATCCTGAAGTCCAAGTGCCTGACAGACTACTGATAAAAACTTTTACCCGTAACATAAATCATACAGGAAAGAGCTTGGTTTGTTTGCATCAAACAGTTAAATTACCAATTGATTAACTACTGCAGTTGTTCCTAAACATTAATCATAAAACTATCTCTGGGTCTGCAAGGTCAAAGTAGACATACTAAACATAGTAAATACTGTCTCATCAATGAAAAAGAAAGAAGAACAACCTCACCCCCTAAAGAAAATTGCTGAAAAATTTTGAGTGTAAACATTTATTTTTAGATGCAAAGATTTTGAGACCTACAGGATTAATATTGCAGAGCTGGACAGCTTCACATTTGTGAAGTGTTCATTTTCTTCAGAGTGCTAGATTTTATCACTGATGAGATGAAACCAGACGAATGATCACAACTGACGACATAGACTGTCATTCTGAAATTTTTCTCAATAGAGTATTTAATAAATCAAAATAGACATATTTTTAAGCTTCTCAGAGACTTAAAGTGCTGAAGAACTTTTACATCAATAAAAGTTCCACTGTACAGATCATGGACACTTTATTATGTTTCTTTTACTTAGCTATGCTTTATAGTTTACACTTGCAGAATTATGTTTTCTTAGGTCTATACTTTTAATTCATTATAGGTAAATATTATTTAAATAATTACCATATTTTTACAGAGTGTAATCTTGCAAATTATTGTAGCGGTGCTCCAGACTTCATGTCAAAGTGTCCTTAATTGTCTTTAACAATGCTTCCAGCTTATCTCTGTAATGCAAATACATCTTATGAAAGAGAATTTCCTGTAGAGGTTTGAAACAATTAAATGATCATAACTACTCACCTGTCAGTTAAGGATGGCTTTTTAACCTTTGCTCTCATAATCATTGGTTGGGTAAAATATCTTTATATAATTTTCTATAGAAAAAAAATATTTCTTTCCTCTTCATTGCCTCAAGGCTGATTTTCTGAGTGTTTCCATTTGAAATTAAGGATTAATGTCATATTAATACCACAGCTATATCACACACACCAGGTTTAGATGAAAAAAAAAAAAAAATGAAATTAATCTTATGAAACTACTGGGCCATAGTTTGTAGGCTTCTTTACCTCTTTCATGGGCAACTTTATTTGAAAAACATCCTCATATTAGTATATATGCTTACTGCCTCTTAATCGTTCTTTGGCATATTTACTGCCTCCTTATTACCCTGCAGTTTTTGAGAAACAATATAAATTACTTAATAAGATGTGCAGCCCAAAGTAAAATTTGCTGGCCATTCCCTGTCTCCTACCCCAATTAGCAGTAGTGTTGCTAACGAGTGCTCCCAGAGTTTGAAACACTGGCACACACTCAGAGATGCTGAAGAGAAACCCATGGGAGAAACCATCATCTGTAGCTTGGCTGGGTTTTAGGGGAGGGGAAGGGGAGGGAAGGGAAGGGAAGGGA